>NW_018921266.1:579097-725615 GCF_002207925.1 Prunus avium
TTTTTTTTTTTTTTTTTTTTTTTGTATCGAAGAATGAAATTTCATTACGAAAAACTCACCCAAGAGCACCATATGATTATGTGATTAACGATCTTATTGGACTGCATCTCAACCCGTTCTCTCAGCAGTTCTTATTTATTTATTAATTTATTTACATTTTACTATTTTGGTAATTTGGTTCTTCTTGTTCCTTGTGTATGTGCTATAATTTCTGTAATTTTGAAAACACATCACATACTGACTAAGACTGAAACGTTTTCTCTGAAATCTTTCATGAAAAGAACGGTGAATTTTGCAGCAATGCTGCAAAAGTTTAAGGCTAAAAAAGTTGGTCTGGGTGGGATCCCAAAATTAGAAGGGCTAGCTGCCTATGCTGCATATGGGCATTGTATGATCACGTAACAATAATTATCACAATAATTTTTTATTTAGAAATAACAATTATCAACTACTCATTTTATTAACCTTAGTGGCCGAGCTATTGCTAGGTCTTGGATCATATTATCATAAATATTTGTGCAATTAATTAATTTTCAATGAAAACCCTTCATAATTATGCTTTTTTGGCCCCCTCAATTACAGCTTATGTTAACTTTTCTTGCTAAGGATGTGCTCCTCACTTTACACTCAAGTTCAAACCCCCTCACCTCCTTTCCCGTAATTTAGATTAAATTTAAGTAGAATATCGTTTGTATAAAATAAAAATATATTTTGGGCATCAAAACTTGTCGTGCTAGTGTTATTGTTTAAGTTTTGATCCCCAAACATAAAATTCCGGCTCTTAATGATCATGTGACAATCATCAACTAATCAAAATAATTAATGTAAGTTGTAACGTTTAGATGACACTATAACCTATTATGTGTTCTGTTAATGTGGGTTTTTTTTTCCGTTGGTAAAAAAAAATGAAGGAGCACAACAAATGAGGTGGTGGTATTGAGGTTGTAACTGAAGAAGGTGGGTTTAGTTACTAGAACCTAGTTTTGTAAATCTGGTTGGAAGAAAAGAAAAAGGAGCTTTGAAACCCAGAAAAAATCACTTTATTAGTAGTATAGAGACAGAGAGAGAGAGGCTCGCTTGGTTTATTATTATAAATAGCAGACACAGAGAGAGAGAGAGTGACTGAAAGAGATGGAATTGGTTTCGCATTTAATGCATGTGTACTGGAGAGGAAGGAGGTTTCGTATATGCATGGCTTTTTGACCAACTTCGATACTCGAAAGCAAAGCAAGCTTTAGGTTTCAGTTTCAGTTTCAGTTTCCCCGGTGAATAATGCAAGAATATCAAAATGGACGATTTGGCCTTATCAGTTTTTCTATTTCTTAGCACACAAACGAGCCCTGCTTTAAGATCTCCAAAACCCCAAAATCTTTAAGGCTGCAACATCTCTTTTGTAAACCCAAAGCCATTCTCTATTTCATTTTAATTCCTTTTGTCCTTTATGTCTCTTTTGTTGTAAAAAAATTAAAATTTTATAAATAAATTAAAAAAAAGAAGATAAATTGACTTGGTAGCAGATTTCACTCTTTAAAATGCAAGTGAAGTATAGTTAAAGGAGTTGGACAAAAATAAAAGTAACATCTAGTTAATTTTTATTCTTGATCAACGGAGAAAAATCACTAAAAGTAACATCCAGTTAATAAATAAATAAGAGAAACTAGAAAAATAAAACCATTGACATGGTTGACCATTTGTTTGACATGAATTTCAAGAAAGTTGAATGAAAAATGAAAGAAGGAATATTCTCCAAAGTATTTATAACATAGAGTACCTTCAGTTAAAAAAAGTAACAAAAATCCCCTCAAATGTAACAAAAAAGTGTAGCCATGAACATGCCATTTGTAAACTCCTTTTTCCTCAAACTCAATTTTGAAATTCATATAGGAAAAGGGGTTTTCAACTTCCAAGATATTTGCCAGCTACGTCAGGACAATCTGTGGCAGGGCAAACTATGCCCATCACTCACGATTATGACTATGAATATTGGATAAGACGTCCCTTAAATTTTATATTATATTACAAGTCGTTCCCTCAGTCCCTATTGCGTAACCCTAGTAGGTCGAGAGAGAGAGAGAGAGAGAGATAGAGAGAGAGAGAGCTATGCGCAAATTTGGTCAGCACAAAAGTCTTATATCAATTCATGTCTCACTGTTATTTTTCTTTTGCAGCTTTTTTAACACTCAAATTTGCAACAAGCTCAAGGTGTGTTTATCCAAATTTGCACCACTGCAGTTTGGGGCGCCATGTTTCAGACATTTTCTTTCCTTGCTTCCCAATCCCATTGCTGAGGAATCATAACCAAATATGAATATGGAAGAAGGCTCAAATTTCAACCTGATCTCGTTTTTCCGTTTAACTAATTATAAATCTCGATTTTACCCCCTGTATTAAAATACACAAAAAATAGAGAAAATTGTAGAAAATAAAAACTTAAAAATTTCATATCTCAACAGTCAACACACCATGGTCCATGGCTGGCACATAAACTCCACTAAGCATACTACAAATTATAACCATGTTTCCAATTCACCCCAGAGACTAGCAATTCCGCATCACCCAGGGAGACAATGAAAACACAGCCAAAAAAGGCAGACTGATATATATTTATACATCATAACTAGTTGAAAAAACAAACACAAAACAGTAAACAGAAGTAGCCAATAATACAACCGCACACGGTTCATGTAGTCATATGGCTCTATCACCTCACTTCACCTTCTGCCAGCTTCTCAACAGCATGGTGGTGATCGCTGAGGTTATTATAGGCCATGCCCCTAAACAGTTTAAGGCATATATGTATGAGAGTTCCCAAAGGCAGAGGGTGCCCCTACACATTTCCCCACAGTTTTGAGATTGGGCAGCTCAACCCCACCATCGCATGGAGGCTCTAAGATTACAGGCAAATACTCCTCAGTGTCACACCAAAACGCTTTCTTCTTGAAATGGTCCCTCATAGCTTCCAAACCCTACATCACAAAACTGTCAGTCAAATCTGAAAGCTCACATCCACAACATACTTAAAAACGTCGAGAGCAGTTCAACTAAATATAAAAAAATTTGAAAGCCAAAAACTTTCTAGTGTAAGAATTAGAAACCTAACCTGAAGTTTGGCACATGTTACTTCACGGGTCTTGTTGTTGCTGATAACCTCTTCCCACATTTTCTCGTGGAATTTCTTGTAAAATCTTGAGGCCGCGACAGCACTGGTGAAATTCACAAAGGCATAGCCCAGATTGGCTGCCCTCCTGCCATACCAAAATTGCATGGAAGAAAACTATTTTAAATACAAGATTTTGGATCCAATCATCCAAGAAAATGACACAAATTAACAATAAGATTTTGGAAAGTAAAAACTTAGTCTCTGTTTATAAAAACGTTACTCACTGAAAGTCCATGGGAAGATACACGAAATCAAACTCGGATTTAATGGGATCATCAGAGTTCATGCATGCCTGGATGTTCTCTGCGCAGCAGTGCTTACTGAGGAAGCTCAGCAAATCACCCCTCCTGCATGGATTAATAAATTATTATTTTTAATTCAAGAATTCACATGTTTTTTCTATGAAAATTTATTATTAATCAATTCTGTGCCCTCAGACCAAACATGTTTATCCTCTCTAGCACAAAAGTAGAATAGAGACAAAAGGGCTCAAAGAAAGAGCGACAAACCAGAGACTAAACTCCCTCTTACACGCCATGAACAAACAAATAACAGTAATGAAAAGTCAAAATTGAAAATGGTTGAACCAGACATGAACCAGGTAACGTTTGAACAAATTGTTGATGCATATACTGCAAATAAATAAATAAAATTAAGGGAAACAAAAACAAGAGAACCCAAAATAGTAACACAGAGAGAGAGAGAGAGAGAGAGAGAGAGAGAGAGAGAGAGAGAGAGAGAGAGTTTACTGAAATTGGTTGGGGATGTTTTTGATCATGACGGTGGTAGGGCTTGAGCCATTTTGCACATCAGGACTTGAAGGGAAAGGAATTACATCACCACAACCAGCATTTACAACTCGAGCTTTGGTTCCCCTTATAATCCTCTGACGCGACGCCGTTCTACCCTTCTCGGCCTCCAGGACTTCCTTTTTGGGCACCCATTTGAGAACCCGACAAGCACCTACCACTTGATGATGATCATCCCCAAGCTCTTTCAATGGCTTCCTCAGCCTCGCAGGTAAAAATCCCCCCTTGCCCTTGTAAACATTCTCTCTCAGTACCCTTTTCGTAGTTTTGACTGCTGCTGCTTCCATGTTCTGTTTGAGACTCACAATTGTTTTTGGGTTTGGAAAGTTGGGTTGTCTCCAGTGACAAAAATAGTACATGGGTTGATGAAGATTTTGAACGCCATAAGGAGTGTGAAGAGGATAGAAATGTCTTTTGCACACATAGGTTTCAGTTTTGTTCAAGAAAAATGGAGGAGCTTCAGGGTTCAGAGCTTTGGAGGACATCTTTTGAATTTGTGGTGTCTGGAAATACAAAGAACCGAAGAGAGAGAGAGAGAGAGAGAGTTAGTTTGGGACTGAGCTAAAATGGAAGAAGGGGAGGATAGTGTTTATAAAGAAAAGGAAAGGAGATATCAAAGGTTGATCGGACGGTGGGGATTGAAGCAGAGAGTGGGTTTTCAGAATGGGATTTGCTTTCACGTTTCTGGATATGGGATCCCTGAAATGATGAAAATCGGGACTCGAGTTTACTCAGCATGGCTTTACATTTAATGTTCTCGGCCAAGGCTTAAGCATTGGCGGCGTACAATAACATGAGATCCAGAGTGAGCAGAGAGAAGAGTTTCATGGTTTTGTGCTTGGACAGCGCGACAGCGGTGACTACTTTTTCTCTGAGTTTTCAGAGAACCAAAACGGCAAATTGTATGAAAATGAAAAATATATTAACAAAACGAATAGTTATCTGGAATTCCTTGGACGGAGAGCAGCTATGCTTAGGTTTATAGGGGGTGGTGGGATGTCAACCGATTGCTTCCCTCGAACTAGTTTTAATTTGCGTAATTACACTCATTATTTTGATAACTTGTTTAATTAAAGGAGATTCACTAATATACCTAATATATGAGCCCAAATTATAAAAATATCCTATATGAAATGGACTTTAGAAACACACCCAAAACTCATTTATAACATAACAAAAAGACTTTTAACTTCTTTTAAATTACAAAACTGCCATTGATTTCTCAAAACAAACCCAACCCCAAAACATATAAACAAGCCCAAAATACTCAATAGGACATCAAAGTAATTTAATAATCAAAATTAAATTCGATATGGCCAATTGTCATTTTTTGGGTTTTTTTTGGGTTTGTTTATAGAAATTAAATGGTGTAGGGTTTATTTATAGTTTTAGTGCTAAGAATTGGTATTTGACTAAATATCTCTTTAATTAACCACACTTTTTTACCGTTGGACTAAATTGTGCTAGGTTAATCCAATATGATGATGTCATTTTAGCTTGCAAGATAAACTTTGGTTTGTGCGGGAATTGAAAGAAAAAAAAATCTGCAAAAATTTGCAATTTTGAGAAATGTTAGATATTTTTCCTATTGTCTTTTTATTCTTGCATTTCTCATTTAGTTTGTATCATGTATATTTCACTTATATATAAATGAGTTGAATACTTAAGACACAAATTGAATTTGAAAAGACAAGAGGGAAGATAGCTAACATTCCTCTTTAACAACAATTCGCTGCATGTTTGAAATTTGTTCATCATCCGGAACTCAGCCCATGCATTGCTGAGTACCAATTCTATATTAATAAACCCAAAATTTTGTTTGGTTAATTGTTAATAACTTTTTATGTCTCTCGTTATCTGGGAAACATAATATTGTGCTGAAAATGTCGAGGAAGTGAATAGCAGGCTTTGTTTGATAAATTTAAAACGCATTAACTTTCTCAATGATTGATTCATCGGAGTCGAATAAAATGTTATCATTGGCTTAATTAAAAACTTAACATATTTGGTGGGCAAATTGCTACTCCAGATTTATTTCACCCTCTTATTGGTGCCACCTCTCCTAGAGCCACGTGTTTATATTTAAATAACCATAATTAAACATGTCCATTCAGACGCAATAAATTATGACAAATATCTTGCAGTTTTGTCTATAGTTTTTATATTTATTTAGGGTTTACGTGGAAAAATAGAATTTGGGTGTTTAGCACATAACTTCAAAGTAAGCTTGCTTGATGCCTCAATTAATCGATCCTAACATTATATCATAATATTGAAAAATTCACAAATTTTGTTGGTATTTTACTTTAGGGGATTATTACTATCACGTGAGAAAGGAAAAACTAAAACTTTTCAAAATCCACAAGGAAAATCTTATTTGATAATATGATTCAAATAAGAAAATTACACAAATTAGTAATTAATGAGTAGTCAAGTCAAGGGTTTAGATGAAATTTGCAAAGCCTCTTTCTTGTCCTTTGTATATTAGGGTTTAGACTGAATCGAGGGTTTCCTTAATTTCGCAAAGCATTGACCATTGCGAAACTTTTGCTGAGATATAAAATAGCATGTGTTTCAGCATTGCACAATTTGAGGCAAAAAGTTGGTATGAGAATCCCAACACCAGAAAGTCCAGGATGGCATTGTAACTTCCACGTTGAATTCTTCCACTTCGTTATTACTAGTCATATTCTCACTTAACTCCTTGCATGGAGATCCGGTAAAAAGTTTTTTTTTATTCTATACATTTATCCTCCTCTCACTTTTTACATGCAGTAACTTTGTTTAAAAGTGCATGTGAAGTATTTGACTTCTTCTAGTAAACATTGAAATTAATATAATTTTAAATATAAGTATTTGACTTCTTTTAGCAAAATTCATTGGCGTTATTTTATGAGAGCTGATTTTCTCACTCCCCTTTTCTCCATTTACACTCCCTTCTGTTTTTTAAAACTTTTTAATCAATTTTGATTTTTTTATATTCTCTTTTTCCTACTCTATCCTTACCATTCATTAGGAAAGTTAAATAATAAATCATAAATCAAAAGAAAATAAAATATCTCTCTCCCTCTCTCTCTCTCGCCTCCTAGCCTCATCCAGCCCTAAACCAAAAAACCCCAACCCCCCATTAATCCCGACGCCATTTCCATCCTAAGCAATCACCAACCCCAGAAACACAGCTACACTGGCCAGCCAGCCCCAGCCCCATCCATCTAACCCCTCTCTCTCTCTCTCCATCCAAAATTTATCAAGACACCCCACCCCCCTCCTCCTTCGGCGAACCCAGCACCACCACCACCACCGGCACCTTCACATCACTTGATACGAAGGCACAATACCAGATTCAACCCCAAAACCCAGCATGTCACTCTAAACCCCGACCCCATTAGATCTGGCCTTCAACACCGACGATCTATTGGAGATGGATGCGTCGGGGTGGGGATGATTCTCTCGTGCACTCTCTCTCTCGGTCCATGTCGCTCTTACTTTCAGAAATCATTTAAAGATGGATGGGTTGGGTTCAATTTAATTTGTTTCTTGGAATTGATATGAAATGTTCTAGTGGTTTGATTATTTGTTTTGAGTATGAGTGATGTGAGTAAGATTGGGGTGTGGGGCTGGGATCGCAGTTTGGTTGCAATATTAGGGGTCTGGGAAGGTGGGTGTGGGTGTGGGTGGGGGTGAATTGATGTTGAGTTTGGGTAGTTGATGGTTAGGATGGCTGGGTGGCTAAGTTGAGCTGGAGGTAGCAGTCGGGCTGGAGGAGGCTAGGAGGAGAGAGAGAGAGATATATTTTCTTTTCTTTTGATTTTTGATTTATTATTTAACTTTCCTAATGAATGGTAAGGGTAGAGTAGGAAAAAGAGAATATAAAAAAAACAAAATTGATTAAAAAGTTCTAAAAAACAGAAGGGAGTGTAAGTGGAGAAAAGGAGAGTAGGAAAATCAGCTCCCTATTTTATAAGGTCCTCTATGTTGGACTGGGTACAGTATTCAGCAAGATCCATTGGCGAATTTGGGCTTCAAATACAACAAGAACAACCCAATAGGAAATTTGCCCGTCTTGCCCACCGTTATGACCTGACCCGAATACAGAATTGGGTCTCTCCTCTATAGGCCAGCCCATAGCTTCTGAGTGCCTCTCCTCTCTCAACTGCTCCAAGGACCAGCCAGCGTGCGGGCGTCCAGTCTTCCTCCTCGGTCCGACGGCAACTCCTCCATCTTCTCCATCTGTAACTCCTCTTCTTCCTTTTTTCTTTCTTCTCAAGTCCTATTCTTCGTCCTATTGCAGTTTCTCAACAACCAAACTATAAAAGTAAGCTTTCTCTCTCCCCCTCTCTCAATAAAATGTCTCTGCAACAGTTTGTGAGTTGGTCGAGTTTCAATTAAAACGGTTATCTTCAATCAGAAATGGGAATTTTAAAAAAAGTTGTTCACAAGTTTCTCTCTATTTTTGCAATTTTTTTCTTCTCAAATTTAATGTTTGTTGAGAAATTCTTGTTTTCAATTTGTATGTGAAGGTCAATGGCGTATAGAGGTCGTGGACGAGGTGGATTTGGAGGGGGTGGCGGCGGTTTTGGCTATGCCACTCAAGTTCCCTTTGAGCTTTTTCCTATGAGTTTCTCTTTGCTGCAGTTTTTGCTCAGGACTAATCTACAAAGCTACAATTTGAGTCTTAATCTTGATTTTTGTTGATTTTGAACTAGTTATGGCCAAATTTGAAGTAATATGTTTCTGCAATCGGTTCTATTTTTATTGCAATTGGTTCTATTTTTGTTGCAGTTATTGACAAGTTTTGCTATGATATTGGCAGTTTGCTATTTCTCATATTTAATATCAAACTTTTCTTTGCAGGATATTGATTTGCCTAATGTCAAAGGTATACTTGATCCAGATAAAAAGATAAACCAGGGTAAAAGTGAGGAAGAAAACTTGGTCAATCAAAGTCGCAAGTTCAAAAAATATGGAAAGGCTCTCCTTTTTATCTTGAGCAGACCACTTCAAAGGGTTAGCATGATCTACTTTAGAACTCGTTGTTTATGTTTTTTTTTGTCTATCAGTACATGCAGTCAAGGAATTAAGCAATTTGTGAAGCATGTTTGATTTGATTTTCCCTTCCTCTTCTAGCTAAGATATTAATCATGGTCTATTGTGGAGAGAATTCATTATTTTGGTATGTTTGAAATCACGTTTGTTTTTTGTTTTTTATAAGAAAACTATCAACCTTGTAGTGATGCTTCTATGCTGTGTAAAAGTACGGTTCTGTTGTGAAATTCAATATGATTCATATATGTTGATCCCTTTAATATTTTTATGGTTGAAGATAAAAGTACATATTTACTGTGAATCTGAAATTGATCTCACCAAGATTTTATAGTTAGATGTAAGGAGAAGTTCAAACATCCCTTCCAAAACCAACACCTAATCTTATGTTTGTGAACATTATGCAAAGCGGCAAACTATCATAAAAAGTTCAATATGAGTTTCTAAGGTGATTTGTTCTATGGTTGCATGTTATTTAATACCATATTGCTTTTGTTATCATTGTAAATCATTCTTTTGGCTTCTTTTGAATTTAGACCAGATTATGTTGTGATAGTAATACACTTATTGAACTTGTTGTTTCAGAGAGGCAAAACACAGAAGTAGAAAGATATTCTGACAGGTTGAAGCCAAAAACCACGATAAGACGCGGTGCTCTTTTTGATATATTGGAGCTCAAGGGATTTCCCCAAGAACTGACTGGAGGTTTGTAATCTGAAAATCATGTGAAAAAAAAATTTGGGAATGATATCCAATGTTCTACTTTGGTTTTGTGGTTTTCTTTTTGCGTTTTACATACTTGTTGTTGCAATGGTGTTTCAGGTTCAAGGGCGCAGCAACCAGGCCGAAAGAGAGTTCGATGGAATCCTGACTCAGGTTCCATGAGACTGGATACTTTGTTCTTATGTTGTCTTGTTTAATCTGTTTTTTTTTTCTTCTAATCATTGGGAATTTTGACCCAAACTGATTAAAAGATCATAACTCTTACAGAGCTGCAGAAGTTAGATTTATTTGAAAAGCTTGAACAGCGTCAGGTATGAAAAAGTCTTCAGTCTCCCTAACTACAACATGTTGTGTCAAATATCACTGTACCAACATCTATCTATGAAAAGGATCCAAATGAAAGTTTGAAGATGCTTGGTCATAAAATTTATTTTCATAAAAGGTTTAATTTTTGTATGCATTGTTGATAATTCTTCTCATTTGTAGGGTAATAATGATGGAAAAGAAAAGAAAGAAGGTGAAGGTGAGGATGAAGATGAAGAAGAAGAGGAGGAGGAGCCAGAAGAAGACTTCAGTGATGATGATTATCAGAAGGTTCGTATAGGAAATCTTGGGTCTTATCTATTTGTTTCTTTACCTTATTTATGGGTAATCACTTCAAAATGGTGATAGGTTGTACTTTGTTTATGTTCACTGTTGGGATTTTCATTTCTTATATGTGCCACCTGATTCCTCACTTATTCGTTAGAAGTTCTGTTCACGAAAATTCAAGTTTGGAACTAGGAGGTGTGTGGTTGTTTGGCTGTCCATGTGTGGGAAAGTAATATGTTTTTAACACAACTTTGATCTTGCAGAACCAAGATTTCGATGACGATGATGATGATTTTAATATGGAAGATGATGGTGATGGTAGGAACCTTCATTTGATACACTACATTTTTCTCATACTATTTTAACATGGAATAATTGAGCTTGTGGTGAGCTTACGCTGATGGGATTAATGATGCAGATGAACCTCTTTTGTAGTGAGACGGTGTCACATACGAGGCTGCTCAAAACATACACAAACCTCCCTCATTTCTCTTCCATCAAATGGAGTATCCGGCTATTGTTTGTTTTCTTGTAGGATTGTACATTCAATTACTAGTTTTTTGTTACAAAGCTCTTGCTCTTCTAGGAAAAGATATCGGTCTAATGTGACGATGATTACAAATAGAAAGTAGGTTATGTGGAATCAAAATGTGTAGGTTAGGCAATGGATTCGATTCCCCGTCTTTTTGGTTTTTAATATTGGTAATTAGGGCTTGTAGTTTACTTAAGCTTGCAATCGACCCTAAATCTGTTAAATTTGTTAAATGAGTGTATGAAAAGTTGACAAGCTTAGCACATTGTGCTATCCTCCCGACCAAAAACTGACCAAAAACGTTTATGTTACCGCAGTAAGTTCCAATCATGGACGGAAATTGTTGAATTTTTTTAAAAAAATGTAAAATGTTGAAGACTTAGGTTTTAGAAAGAGAATGAAACCTTATAATTCCTTTCATACAAAAATGCTGCTAGAGTTGATCTTTCTTTGTTACACAAAAATTTTGAGTGTAATTTTTCTTTGTACACATGAGTAAGTTTCGAAACACAGCCCATACTTCCACTATGGTGGGGTGGGCAAGTTAAATCACGTGGGTCCCAGGTGACCAAACATGAGCAGGCTGCACGTGAAGGGCACTCATTCAATCATGTAGGCGAATCCAACGGCTGACAAGGGATCACCGACGCAACAACGACATAACGGTTCACTGGGCCCACCGAATTCCCTCACACTCTTCTCCTCTTCCAGGCCAAATTATTATATAAACCTTCCGCCTTTGAACAAGCAAATAGATCAACTTCAGAATCAGACCGTGGAAGAAGAAGAAGAAGAAAATTAGAACTTGCAAATCTATCGATCTAAGTTAGACAAGGAGATTCGACGGTCAGGATTCAATCAGGAAAATGTCGTGGCAGGCGTACGTCGACGATCACTTGATGTGCGACATCGAAGGCCAACATCTCACGGCCGCGGCCATCGTCGGTCATGACGGAAGTGTGTGGGCTCAGAGCTCCAGCTTCCCTAAGGTCCCTTCTTCAACTTCCTCTGTGATTTTTTTTTAAAAAAATTTTGTATGATTTATCTCATTAGATCTGTGCAAATTGGCTCTGTTTGTTTGGTCGGAAAATCTTTTCACGATAGAGGAATTGAATTGAAAATGCGAGGTTGTGTAACAGATTAATACTGATTAAAGAGTTGTGCTCGGAATTGAAAAAGGATTCGTGATTCTAACTGATTGAGATCGATCGATATGATTTGTGATTGATATTTTTTAAAAGGATTTGTACTTTGCTTGTTGAGATTTCTGCATTTGAGCTTTGTTTCGATGCCGATAAAATGTTTTCTGTTTGTTTGCCAATGGCCTTTTAATGCTAATGCGATAGGAATTCAGATGCAGGACATTTTGGATGTTTTTTCTTGATTTTAATTGAAAATGTGGTAGTGAGTGAGTGTGAGATTGATTTTGGTTATTTATAAGCAGTTTAAGCCTGAAGAAATTGCGGCGATAATGAAAGATTTCGATGAGCCAGGGTCTCTTGCCCCTACTGGATTGCACCTTGCTGGCACAAAGTATATGGTTATTCAAGGGGAGGGAGGAGCTGTAATTCGTGGAAAGAAGGTTTGTTTGTTTTGTTTTTCTGCTATATATGCTTTACACAAGCACCTGAATTTCATATCATCCAACCACACAGTTTTTAAGTTTTGACATTTGGATTTGATTTCACCTGGCCATTTGGTATAAATTCTCAATGCATACTTAAGAGCATACAATGACATTTCCGTCGAACCACTTGCTTAATTTTGCCTTTGAATTTCACAATAAAAGGAGTTTACATGAAGAATGCTATGTTTTCATGAAATTACGTCCATAAGCTTACTTTTTGCATATGACAAGTGAGGGTGAAATGTGACCATTCTATGAATAAGCATGTGAACGAATTGATCCGCTCATCAACCGGTTTAATTTGAGAATTTTACCCTAGTGTTGAATTGTAGTCCTATAGTGGAAATCCTTTATTCAAAATGTGGACATTAACTGAATATGCATACATTTTTCATTTCTGTAATTTCATAAAAGAAAGGTCTATTGACGTCATTAAGAGAAAACACAGGTTTACTAATGTGATTTGCACTATAAAGTGTTCAATGAAGACTGTAAAAGTCATCCTTCTCTCACCTTCTTACTTTTTAAAATTGTTAACCATCAATTCAATCGGTTGATGTTCCTTCTTGTTGCAGTCAACATTCTGCCTGTGATAGATTTGATATTATTGTAGGGCTTTAGGTGATGGTATGTCCTTAAAGGAATAATCCACCTCAAAAGTTCCTCTAAAGTGTTTTTAATTTTTCTTTTGGGTTGCTCATTTATAGTCTTACATACTGACTAAAGTGCAAAAACACATGGATGCCAAATTGTGTAATGCACTTTATTTTTTGAAATTTTAGTACAATTATCACTTTATGAGGTCCATCACCTTTTTTTTTTTTTCCTTTCCTTAGATAGAGCTGTATATGCTTGCAACCACCATATAATTGCACGGATTTGCCTTTTCTGATGTTCTGCTTGCTGTATATTTAGTGCAGATTGGATCATTCAAAGTGTAATGAAGTTTATTTTGATTTGATTTGATTTGATTTTCCTGCAGGGGTCTGGTGGCGTTACTGTGAAGAAAACTGGCCAGGCTATGATTTTCGGTATGTACGAGGAACCCTTGACACCAGGGCAGTGTAATATGATCGTGGAGAGGTTGGGAGACTACCTGATTGATCAAGGCCTATAGGTCATCTCAACATAATGGTTTTCATATTTTTCGATTTTTTTGTTTTTTTGTGGGCTTTGCATCTACTTTCCTACTACGGATTTGAAGTGGCAATGGCGTTGTTGCTCAAAATAACCATGTGCAGATGGTGAGACGGAAGCAGGGGACTATTTGGTGTTCTAAGATTGTTTTTTTTTTTTGGGGTTTCTTCTTTTCTTGATTTGTGTATTTATTCACCCCGCCGTTTGCTCCTACTGAGTCTGCTGCCTTTTTTATGGTTTTGCATACCCTTGGATTCCATCTTTGTTATGATATGATAAAAACGAATGTTTCTGCTATAAATGAAATGGTTTTGGATTTAAGTCTTCCCCTTTTGTTATAATTATTGTTTATCAACAATAATTCTAAGCCAATGCATTTGGTTCATGGACATTTTGAACTCTGGCTTGGCTCAAGTTTTCAATCTCACAATTTGTGACCAATCGACTTTGGGCTTCAAACGAGTTCACTTTTTATCTATCTTTTCAGCTCCGGTTAGACCCCAAGTTTCAATAATATTTATAAAAAAAAAAAAAAAACCGAGTATAGCGGTGCGTCTATACTATTTT
Organism: Prunus avium; assembly: GCF_002207925.1. The sequence continues at coordinate 593,287 of NW_018921266.1, forward strand.
TTCAAAAAAAATTTACAAAAAACTGAGTAGCCGGGCGGGAAAGTAGTATAACCGCACGACTATATTCGTTTTTTCTAATTTCGTATAGCCGCTCTTTCGAATTTTTAGAACAGACATTTTTTCATTTTTTTTTAAAAAAGAAATAGTCTAGCCATGATGCTATACTCGGTTTTTTGAATTTTTTAAAAAAGAAATAGTATAGCCGAACGGCTATACTGGGTTTTTCCATTTTATGAAGAAATAGAGCCGCACGGCTCTACTATGTTTTAAAACTTTTTAAAAAAGGAACAGTATCGCCGAGCGGCTATACTCGGTTTGTAATTTTTTTAAAAGAAAGCGTATAGCCGACCGGCTATACGCTTTTTTATTAATCTCGGTTTTTTCCAATTTTCTAATCAAGGAATATTATAGCCGCGCGGCTATACTCTGTTTTTCCGAATTTTTTTAAAGAAATAGTATAGCCGGCCGGCTATACTTAGTTTTTTCAATTTCTTTATAGAAATAGTATCGCCACTCGGCTATACTCTGTTTTTTTCAATTTTATAGTATGGCCGCGAGGCGATACTTGTTTTTTTTTTTAAAGAAATAGCCATACGCTTTTTTAATTATAAAAATCGTATAGCCGTCTATACTCTTTTTTTTAATTATTAATCTGGGTTTTATCCAATTTTTTTTTAAAAGGGTTATACTCGGTTTCTTCTAATTTTTTTAAAAGAAATAGTATAGCCGCGCGGCTATACTAGGAATTTTTTTCCAATTTTTTAAAAGGAATAGTTTAGCCGTAAGGCTATACTCAGTTTTTTCCAAATTTATAAAATAGAAGTAGTATAGCCGCGCGGCGATACTCGTCAATTTTCGTATTAAAAGTAAACCTTATTTTCACTGGGGGAATTGGCTAGAGATACTGATTTCATTTGGGAAATGAGCCAATTATTGGGTCAAACACAATCCAGGCAACCTTATTGTTACCTAGGAACCCACAGGCAATTGTTACCTAATGGATACCCTACGAATTCAATGGCAGAATTATTAGACAACCCATTGCCATCAAAACTGCATTGGCAAAGCTCAACTTGGTTTTTTCGAATTTTTTTTAAAACCCGATAGTATAGCCGAGCAGCCATACGCTGTTTTTTAAACCATTGATTTTTCTTGATTAAAATATAAGAATTAAGATGTGGAGTGTGGACCATTGGGCTGGCATTGGGTTACTCAAAATTGAAGCCCACATAGAGCATTTCATACGACCCAAATCCATTTGAAAGGGGTATTTTCGTAATCAATTCGGCCAGCCACAAAAACCCTAGTGTATATTTGTTCTCCTATATATACACGGTGCACGCAGATCTCTTCTCATGTTCATGGCCCTAAGCCGTGTACCTGTGTGTGGCTTTCTCTGCGTATGTCTTAATGTTGTTGCAACTTGCGTGTATGATTTTGATTTTGGTTTAGGGTTTTGATTGATGTTGAGTGGATTTGGATGAGCAGGGATTGTGTGTATCGGCGTAGTGCTAGAATCAATGCACTCTGATCCGAAAGAGTTCCCTGCAATATCAAATTCGGGGAAGGTGGGCAGTTGTTTTTCATGTTTACCCATTGAAATTTCAACAATCATCTTCCCCATATTTCCTCTCTCTGTATTTCTGTTTTGTTTTGTTCTCTATAATTTCTGATCAAAAGGTCTGTTTCAAAAATACATGAAATAGCTAGAATCTAATGGCTGCCTAAGCAATTTGATCTACTCATCAGAAAATGACCTAAAGTAAAATAAATTTGCAGAAACCCTGTTTGGGGACTAAGAATAAATCCCAGCTTGGAGTAATTAGAGGTCCATTTGGGCCAACTTGGGATTTGGGTCTTAAAATATTTCGCCCTCTCTTGTGTGGACAAGCAGGCCTCTAATTTTAGAAGATGATTATTTTCCTTTTCCTGTTTATTGGCTTTTGCCCCACTAAACTGAAAATTAAACGATCCGGATAGCGGCCCTTTGTGTGTAAATGACTAACTTTAGCATAATCCTTAATAATTATTCAACCTCATTGACATAGTAAACAAATAACATTCATGGTTGTTTGTTTTCGTAATTTTGTTGATGATGGTTGTAATAAGGTGAAAATTCACATGCCCAACACAGGAAAGTCACAAAGATTCAAATTTCACAAGGAATTGGCGCAGAATTTGGTTCCAAATAAACAACAACCTGGGCTGCATCACCAAAAGATTCATCCAACATTTTGTTCCAATCTCCTCCACTTTCTCAGCAAACAAAGATAGAGAGTGAAACATTTGATTGGAATGTTGCAGAAGTGTGGACAGGCCCACAGGGCTAGACACTGGCACTGGCAGGCTAAGGGCCTATTCTGGATTATTCTTAGCTGGTGTGCCAAGGTTTTTGCTTGCCCAAGGGCCCATGGAATCTCCATCTAATGTTGATGCAAATTTTAAAATAATGGAAGTCAGATTGGCTTTAATGGTCCCCCATCACTCAAAAGATTTAGGTGAGGTGCTCCTATATATATCCCTGCCTAATTAAGTGGTCCAAATCCAATTAGGGTTTGCTAGCATGGTGGTAAACCAAAACTGTTCATGTTTATCATCTTCATATGGTCCATATGGATTTTAGTGTTAACGATCTTACAAGGGTTCGATTTTATTTTCTATTCTGAAAGAGATATAAATCTAACTAATTATGGTGATTTTACTTTCGTCAATGGACCACTACTTGATAGATCGCTTGAGTTTGCTCCCCCATATCCACTCTACAGATCTCCTCTCTTGGTTCTTCTGGACCTCTTTGTACCTCATTGATATATTATAGGAATAAAAATCAAGAAATATTTGATGACTTGTAGAACATTATCCTTGAAGCATCATTTTCCAAATATCTTCAAGGGGACCTCACTCAAGGTGCTGCCTCCTTCAATGTCCCCAAAAACCCACTTTTAGAATATGCAACACCACCTCATGCCACATTGATGTGTAATTCAATTAGGATCATGCACATTGGGGCAGGTTGATTTTATATCTCACCTTAGAATAATTGGAGCAACCACCAATTATCCCATGAGAAGAAAGAAAAGTATATATATATATATATATTCTATCAACACAACTCATCACAAATTAAAAATGATTGCATTTTGAAGCAATCTTTTCAAGTTGGGCGGTGGGTTGATGTGGGGTTCTTTTGTACTCAACTTGAGAAACCTCATACCATATGCATATGGCATTCTTTTGTGGTGTCTCTAGACTCTCTACCATTCTCCTTTCAATTATATGGTGCAAAGTGTTTTTGATTGATTGCCATATCCAATATCCAGGCTGGCTGTGAGCATTTCTCATGGTTCAAGCAAGTCATATATGGAAGGCAAATAATGTTGGACTTCTCCTGTGGCAACCACAAAAAAGAAAAAAGAAAAAACGGCTTGGCTCAATTTCCCTTGGCATGGCAAGTGCTCTACCGCTGAAAGCTATATATACGTAAAAAGGTAGAAGAACATTATGACCAACAAAAAAGCAAGCTGAAGAAGTTGTATTCTTACTTCTTATCTTGATGATTGTATGAAAAATAGTGAAAGAACACAACCATTTCTAAGGCTTGATTACTTTGCTCTAAAAGTAGATGAAAAAGGAAAATAGTAAAGTACTTAAGTAACTAATCAGCTGTCTAGTATGACATTATAAAGTGAGTGAAAGAAGTTTAAGAGCCAGAACCCCCAACAAACTTTATTGAATTAATTCTTGAGTCCTTTTTTTTAAATAGAAAAACTCGAACAAACTGTAAAGTTAGATCTCAGGTTCACAGCCTCTGTCTGGAAAATCTTAGTAGATAATATAATACAAGTTACCCCATCACTTTTAAGTTTTAAACTATACTTAACTAACATTAGGTAAAATAAAGCAAGCAAGTTATCAAACCTTAATACCTTTGCCCAGGTAGGTAATGAGTACCTCTCTCTCTCTCTCTCTCTCTCTCTCTCTCTCTCTCTTGCAAAGTTGCAAGTATAAAACTTTTTTACATCAAAGTTGGTGTCTCTATCTTTCTTTGAGAAAGAAATAATAAGAAATACAAAAGAGTTCAGCTGAAAAATACTAATCAAGCCTTGAAGTATATTCCTGACCCTATAAACTCATGGTCCCATATCTGCAGAAAAATGAGCTTGCAGATGGAGAAGGGAACATAATGGACTGAGATGCCAAATCTAAGTAGGCCTTAAATTAGGCGACAAAATATTATGAAGAAGGCCCCGAATACATCCACAACCTTGTATATAATTGATTGATAGTAACTGTGACTTGGACATAGAGAGGTCCCATAAAACTGAACACTAGTTCATTTATCAACCACATAAAATTCAATACAAATTCCATTCACAAATGTTTTCTCAAATTATCGCTTGTACTAAAAACAAAAATAAAAACAAAAAAAGGTTATAGCCTTAAATATTTGAACAAAATAATGAAAAGGATATTGCTTTAGGGAGGAAGAATCAATGAACAAGCCGCAATGCAATTAGGCAAAATTGTCATAAAGTAAACCATTTTGTTGATTCATTAGCACAAACTGTCTAAAAATGTTCTCTCATTCAGATGCAAATTTGTTTTATTTGTTGGTTTTATAAGGGAATAATGTGTTTTAAGGTCTCTTTTCATCCTGAAAATGATATATAGGGAATGACAAACGGAAAAATAATTAAAAGTACACAATATGAAAACAAAGAAAATAGAGAAAAATAAATAAAAGAAAAGAAAAGGAAGATGGAAGTAGAGGGAGTGTCCCCCTGAAGAGGAACCTTATGTTGGGAATGAAATGGACCTTTCCCAGACCACAATAAGCAGCTTCTTAAATATCATTTCAAACTCGTACACCTATTTCCCTAATTAAAACACTTAAAGAGGCCACGTGTCACATTTTTATATATTTATTTTTCTAAACAAATTAATTAATTTTTCCGAAATGTTAGGATAAGCTTCTCAATTCTCAACTTTTTCAATGGATTGTATTATAGTAATTAATTAAAATTAGGCCTACGTGGGGCTAATTAAACTTAATAAAATGTTGCAAGTCATTGCATGACTTTTCATGATCAGATTGTGCTAATCACGTTTTTATTTTCCTGTGTTTAATTAACTTTTAATTCAATTATTGTCATCGCAACTAAGTGGCTGGAATTAAAGGTGCAAAGCACGTCGAGAGGATGTTGGTGTGTGACATTATTATTTCACTTTGATCTACACGCTTCAGTCATAATCTTTGATTTGAGACTTAATTAGGGTTAATGAGCTTCTCTCTCTCACACACACACACAATCCATTATGCTTGGAAATAGAAAGGTTGCAATCCAATCCAAATCAAACTTTTCTGCCGCTCACAAATAAATATGATTAATTTGACCTAATTAGGCCGGATAATGTTTTCAATCACTCGCAAACCACATGTTTCAAGTAAATCGTAATCATTCTTACAAATAATGCAAATTGATACTTAATATTCGAATTAACAATTCGTCTCGTACTCTTTCTATTACCATCCAACCTTCGATGTTGTGAAATAATTGTGAGAAAAATAATGCCACCAACCAAGCCATTAACTGTGTAGAGCCAAGCCACACCCTACAAGGATTATAAAACGTCTGGAAAACCAGACTTAAGACAGACACCATGATGAAGAGGTCAACTTGCTTTTCAAATTTTGCATATAATGGCACAATATCTTCGTGGGGGTGGATGAAACAATAATTACATCACAAAAAGTATTTAATTATGGAGATGGAGCTGTCTCCCTCCTAATAGGCCTCACCCTAATGTTGGGTAATGACTGTGGCCTTTACCCGACAAATGGCCGCACCCATCACCATTTTGGAAATTAAGAATTAGAGGCCACCAAGTCTTTGGGGCACACTGTTTATTATGTTTTTGTTTTTGCTTATCAGGAGTGAGACAGGGTCTCCAAAGAAAAATTCAATTCATTAAATTGTATAAAAAAAGATGCTATTGGAATTGGAACTGCATGAGGGCCTGCTCTCATAACTCCCAGTTGCTAGGAGATGAGAGAAATTAAAGTTAATCTTCACTATGTTTGAAGAGCGTAAACTCTCACACTTCGGAAACTTTGAAAATTTGACAAAATAAAATAAACGTTGCGTAAGTAAGTGGTGCCACTACAAGTAAAGATGATCATTATATTAAATCTTCTCATTGTACAAAACACCTAGAATTCGCACATTCAATCACGTAATGAGATATACAGAGACAACGAATTATTGCACCCGCAACAAGGAAGTTTTTCGGACCTCTAGAAAAGAAACCCTCAAATGGTCAAATTGTTTACCCCTTTTGTCGATGTATTTACATCTCCAATATTTATAGTATTAGAAGTTAGAACTTTTGTGTTTGAATGGAAATCCTGCAGCATATATATGAGGTCTATGGAGTGTAGACTGTAGAATGAGGCTAGTTAACATAAATATATGTCTGCAATGCTCCTGTGGGCGGTGACTTTGTCTGAATTACCCACAACACAACACAACACAAGAGTACAATTCTAATAAATTATCTTTTATTCCAAGCCTTTATTGGTCGCAACATAATAAACCCACGAAAAACAGAGCAAGTGTAGAAGAACAGATCTCCATTTGACAGATGAAATCTCCGTACCCTCTTTGAACAAAAATAAAACGTTTTTTTTTTTCTTTTCTCTTATGCTTTTTAGGCATGCAAATTGTAATGCCCACCTTAGCCCATGTAGCTAGCCACTCAGCCCTCTCAAGTCTCACCCACACGTCAGTCTTTGATAACTGTGCATGCAACTTATTTGGTTTCTTTTCTGTTCTCTCCTACTCTCTGCCTCTTTTTCTGTTTCAAATACTGTTTGGATGTCAAGAAAACTGGTGAGAAAATAGAATAGTGTTTCTTTTCAACTGCGCAGAGAAAGGGAGAAACTAAACCAAGTTGCAGCAGCACTCCTACTTGGTTAATTACCCATTTGATTTGATTCTAGATGCACACCAGTCAACTTGACCTTTATTATATATATAAGTTGACTGAAAAAGAAGAAGGGGTTCAAATGCTTTCTAATAATGTGTCATTTTGTTGAGCTAATACCAGAACATAATGTCAATGTGGTTGGTGAAATTTTGACAAGATAAAAAGGATGTCTTTATTTTATACAAATAACCAACTAGTGTAGCGGTTCGAAGCAAATTCGCAAACAAAATTAAACATGCTCTATTAATATTATGTAGCCTCTCAATAACCTTTGTGTTTGTCTATCTTTTGTGCATCTTTCTTATTAGTCCCTTTCTGTTTTGATTATTAGGTCTATAGGAAGGTTGTGTTTGGTTTTTCATCTCTCTAGCTACTACCTTTTATAAGTTTGTTAAGATTTTGTATGGATTTAAAATGATGTAAACAAACAAGCATTACAATACATTTAAAAAGGTAGTTATGATTGCTTCTTCAACCGTATGGGTTGTTGGTTTCAGGCTAATTTCTTTAAGTTTGAAACATATATCAAAGCTCATCACTCTGACTTTCCCACCACAACCCACAAAACCAAATGGTTAAAAAATCACGTCACACCCAAAACAAAGCAAAAAGGCAAAGATAGAAGTTTCAATTTTAAATAGGATATGCAGGCAGATCATCATTCATCATAGCCATAGACCATGGCGGCCAAGGCATGGCCATTGCTAACAGCAGTAGATCCTGCTTTGGGTCTGAGCTATAAGACTCTAGCTGGTCCCAAAAAGGGCTTGGTCAAAAAAGAGACACATAAACCCTACTATATATGAGGGCTCGACTCGACCCTTTCTTTCTCTCTCTTCTTCTCTATCTGCAACAAAACTTTGACCTATTTCTCTGCAAAGTGAAAAAACAATTGCACAACTCCCAATGACCTAATTTTGTAATTTGCATTTGTATCTGCCTCCTCTTAAATTTTATGCATTTACCATTTGGTTTGGTCAATGACTTCAAATGGGTCGTTGTTTTTGTTCCCACTTCCCACATTTGCTTTGACATGTGAATAATTTTAGGTTTTGAATTAAATTCCAAAAAAGTGAAAATAACATTTCTTGAGGAAACAGTGGTAAATAAAAGGGCAGGAAAGGCAGTAAACAAAGTAGGCAAAAACAAGAAGAGCCAGCGCATCTGTCTCTTGCTTTCTCTGCTTTTCATGCATTCCTAATACCTCCTGCCCAATGCTCTCCCTTTCACTGAAAAAGCAAAGCAGTGACCCCATTTCTACTCCACATTGCAACCCCGTTTTTTATACATCTCTGAGAGAGAGAGAGAGAGAGAGAGAGATTCCTGTGGGGCCTATTGTGGCATAGATGATTCAAACATTGTCTTCAAAATATCACAATAAAAATTCATTCAATTGCATAAGCTATGATCCATCCCCTTTTTTTTTCTCTATAAACCCTGTACACTTTTTGTTATTCCAAGTCCCCTCCCCCTTTTTTTTTTTGAATCTTCTCTCTGGGAAACATTTTAACTCTGTTCCCTAGACCTATCTTTCAAATCTTCACATTCCTTGATTACCACAAAAATTTCACCTAAAGGGGAAAAAAAAAAAAAAGGAAAGAATAAGAAAAGACATCAGAACCCAAACCTCCCTCTCCCTTGAATGTACAAGCACCCAAACCACCCCCAACACCAAAACACCTTTGGCTGTGTTTTCAAAATTCAGCCATAGGGCAGCACCCAACAACAAACCACAGAGCTTCCGTCATTCCGCCACAGTTGCGGTCGTGCCGTCTCTGAATTTACCCCAAGTCTTTTTGCTCCATACCCCCATTGGAGCTGCTTGCGCCTTCTCCCTCAGAAGAGGATCAAATGTTGAATCTTCTTAATCCAACAGTACTGGTTTCCATTCAGAAATTTCTCATTTGAAGACTACCTATCTTCTATGAAAATTCTTCCAATGAAATCCCTGAACCTCTTCGAGTAAAGCTTTGGATCAACAGCTGAGATCGAACTTGGGTCAGCTTGCAAGGATTTATATGCATGCTCTAACTTCTTGCTGATATCGTAGTCTTGTAAAATGTCAATTATCCCAAAATAGAGGACTACATCGTAGATTTCACCGCTGCGTGAAGGGGTCAAATGACTGAACCCACCAGGGGTGTACTGATCAAAGTCACTCTTTCGAGTCATCCGCTCTGCCCTAGCAGGCATATTGGCTCCTAAACAGATCAATGGTTTCCTGATAGAGGACATGTTTTTCATATCAGTTTAGAACATATAATTCATACACTAAAAGACGTAAAATCCATTTCCCACTAAACTAGAAACAAAATTAGGCCATTCAAGAATCCTCGTTGCATCAAAAACCCACCCACTATTCACATCTGTATTGTGTCAATTTTCCTATGCCTCAATTTTCGTATTAAAAGTAATCTTATTTTTTCCCATTGGGAGACTTGGCTAGAGATACTGATTTCATTTGGGAAATGAGCCAATTATTGAGTCAAAACAATCCAGGCAACCTTATTCTTATCTAGGAACCCACAGGCAATTGCTACCTAATGGATACCCTACGAATTCAATGGCAGAATTATTAGACAACCCATTGCCATCAAAACTGCATTGACAAAGCTCAACCACATTATCTTTTCCAGAAATCTTTGTTAAATCAATTGCTTGGAAAGATTTGGTTGTATAGGTTAAACTTGAAGAAAACAAGAAATGAAGAATCAAAACATACCGGCCAGACAAAACTCGATCCATGTCTTGTAGCTCCGCTTCAAGAAATCGACACCCACGCATAAACTTTTCATTCTGATATGAATCCTTTTGGCCTGCAAGGGACACAAACACTTAATTCAGCATTCTCATATACCCACAAAAAAATTAACCTACAAATCACTGATGGGAGGAGGGCATTGTCAATTACCAGATCGCAAAATAAATGGTGACAGCCCCATTTTGTCATATGTATTGCTGCCATCATAAAAATGAACACCAACCAAAAGACTATAATCCATGATTCTCTCTGCTTCCAGAAATTGACAATCTAGATCAATTTGCCTGCCAATGTTCATACTAGTTAATAACAAGCCAAAGAGATAGAATTCAATCAATGGGGATAAAGTTGCTTCTTCTAGGGCCTTACTTCATAAGGTCTTGGAACCATTTTCCTTGGAGGCGAAACACAAAATTAAGATCCAAGTCCTTGAGAGTTGTGATTTCATCAATTTCACCCTCAGGCTTATCAGTTGTTCGACCATGGGATGATCCCTTTAGGTCAAATCGTCTATGTATTCTGTACTCCGAGCAGAACAAATTGCCCATCACGATAAACCTTGTCTGATTTCCAATCAAAGAACAACTAGTTAGATATTAAAAAACACATCCATCATTCAACACAGGAATTGATTGATTCTAAACCAGGCAAACTGGTCTCTCTGACTCGTACCTTCTGGCCGCCGACAGGTTTGACACAATGCACACCATAGAATTTTGTCACAAGAGAATTTTCATACCGAGAAACATGTCTGTAATAACTCTGAAGCATCCTAATAAGCACCTGAAAACAAAATACAAGCCATCAGATCAGTTCAGTCCAAATGTTGTCTAATTAAGAAAGTAGAGTGGTAGTTACGGAACAAAAAATTTGGCAAAGCGCTGATTATGCCACAGAAATGTCCTTTTGTCTCCAAAAAAGTAAATACTGATAATAAATAAGTCAAACAGGTGGGCAACTAACCTTGACTTCTGATTTCTTGACTGTCTTTATCATAAATCTATCATCCTGAGTCAGGTAAAAGAAACTTCCACTCTTCCCTGGGGAAGAAAGCTCCCTAAGGGCATCATTTCCACAAATAGCCAGCATATAATCTGCAGGATCTACTTGGAATAGCTCCCTCAAATGTCTGAAATAACCAATTGAGTTTTTAGTAACAACACTCACAATCAAAGAAGAAGAAGCAAACAGTTGTGGCTTGTTTAGCAGAGCTTCTAATTATAGTATTTTAATTACATTAACCTCTAATAAGAGAAAAAATGGTCAGCCAAGAAGAAATAATCAACCAAAAGATAGAACTAGAAGTTAAATAGCATCAAGATACCTGAACACCACAGGACAATAGTCCTTCCACCGAAACTCAAACGACTGATGGGGCGGCGTTTTGTTCGATCCTTCCGGTGGAAACCTGGTCCAGAACTTCTCTTTGGGATCGAAATCACTGGACTTAAGATCCCTCACTATCGAAGCATGCTTCCCAATTGAGTATCTAAAAACCCAAAACACCACAACATCAAACACCAGCCTCCATTGATAAAGAAAACCCATAAGCAAAAAATCACTCCACGACTTGTAAAATCGGAAAATCAGAAAAAGTACCTAATACCCAGTTGAAGATTGAGCATCAAATCGTAGTTCTTATGCCCTTTTGATATGGTCTGGCCAGGCTTCTTGGGCTCGCCAGAAAAACAACAGGGACTTCGCCGGAACTTGCCAAACCCATCTCGATCGAAACCTGTGCCGTTTCTGTAGAACATGGAAGCCTCCACATTATCGATAATATCACAAGTAATATCCCCAGCTTCCCCATCAGACTCCCAGATACAAATCCTGGGAAAAGTCCTCTCCGCCAAGCTCCCTCTAGCCCCATCCACCGACGAAACGGAGCGTTTTCGCATCGTAATCGTCAGATTCTCAGCCCCAAAAGCCCCAATGTCGGTCAAGCTCTGCTCCTTCCCGCCATTAGCAGGATAAAAAGTACCGTTGAGCTGATGAACCTTCAGGTCCTTGTTCCACGTACCCACATAGCAGCTCCCGTCCGGCCAAGTGAAGATTCCGTTACCTTTCGGAACGCCGTTTTCCCATTGCCCGTCGTATTTGTTCCCGTTCGCCCAAATCAACACCCCGCGACCCGAAATGACGCCGTTTCGCCACTCCCCTACATACTCATTCCCGTTACCCCAAACGTACCGTCCTTGCCCGTCTTGGACGTTTCGTTTCCAAGAGCCCTCGTAGAAGTCGCCATTCGCGTACCGTTTCTGCCCGAACCCGTGCTTCCGATCCGACGACCAGGAGCCCCGATACGTGTCGCCATCGGATCCGATGAACGTCCCGGAACCCTCCATCCGACCCGACTTGAACTCGCCCTCGTACGTCGCGCCCGACGGCCACGAGAACTTGCCTTTGCCGGAGGCCTTCCCTCGCCGCCACTCGCCTTCATACATGCACCCGTCGGTCCAGAGGTACTTGCCCGATCCGTTTGGGACCGACCCGGAGAAGCTCCCGATGTAGAGATCTCCGTTCGGCAGATGCCTCTCAACGCTGGACGACGTCGTCGCGGGAAAGGCCGCGACGGTCGTTATCGTCGTCGTAGTCGTTGGCGTCACTCGGCGCGTCGCCGCCTGGGATCGGCTGCGCCCGATTCCAGCAACTGCGGCCGGCGCCACCACCAGCTGTGGTGTTTCTCTGTCCCCCTTGTGGTCCTCCTCCCCCGACTTCTTCTTCTTCGTGTGGGAAACGACGTCGCTCGGCGATTCACATAGCAGTGCTTCACGCATTTTCGTCTCACATATATACACACACCCCAGCCCACAGCACAAACTGTCACACAGCTCACAGGCACAGCACACAGCTCTTAACTCTCTGGTCTCGCTCTTGGGTCAGTCCGGCAGCATTAGGGTTGTCTCGGAGGAGAGGAACTCGCCGGAAAATGAAATCCGGTGAGCATTTCCAGCGGAAGCTATCTCTGTGTGTCGCTTTTGCTTTTTGTGTGTTTTTGGTATTTGGGTTTCTCTTTTGTCTTTGTTGGGGGGTCTTTGGTTTTCTCTTTACTATCTACCTCTCTCTCTCTTTTGAGTGCTTTGTGTTTGGGAAAATAGGTGGGAATGGGAATCCCTACAAACCAACACAAGGCGCACAGCAGAGAAAAGGAGAGAGAGAGAGAGAGAGAGAAGAGCGATAGATAGTAAAGAGAGAGACCCAAAAACAAAAACAAAACCCAAAAAATAAATTAAAAAATGAAAATGAAAAATAAAAAAGTGGAAGACTGAAGAAGAAGAGTATTGATGAGCCGGCTTTTGCCTTGGGAACGTTGCTGCAATTGAAGCAGAAATTTTAAAAATAAAAAAAATAAAAATATATATATACCTATTTGCCATACTGCCAGCTCAGCTGCTTATTTTTTTAAATGACTAATTTGCCCTTGACTGGTCCTGTCCCTCTCCCCCTACCTCCGTCGTTACGCCATTTCGTCGTGACGTGACGGAATTGCCTAGGAATGGGAAGATTCAGCCCTGCCGATAAGGCCGTTGTACATTTACGTAATTTAATTAAACCCTCGTTTGCCCTTGTCTTTTCGTCGGATTGGAATTTCAAAATGACGATTCTACCACTAGTTTTTCATTTTATTACGGTTTTGCCTCTGTGCGGGTGGTCCCCACACTCCTGATTTCTGTGACACGTCCAATGTTTGACGATCCTGTTTGTACCATCCAAGGTTAAATAAAATAAAAAATTTATACTTCCAAAAACCAAACGTCTTTCTTTTTTATTTCCTTCCCCATTGTCAAAGGCCTAAAAATATGCTTCTAACCATAATATACTGTTCTTTTTAGGACAATTAATCAATTTCTTTCTCTCTTTTTTCTTATTTTTTGGATGGGTTGGGTTAATTATTAATTATTGGTATGACAAATTAGGCGGTGTGTTCATTTTGCAACCATTTGATTAATAATAATAATTATTACTATTATTTTTTAAATATCACGAGTTGTCCCATGTTCGAATGGTGTAATTAATCCCTACTTGAGGTTCGGCTTGCCTCTGGCCACAAAGTAATTCCAACAGTTTCAAACCCCTATTATTGACAGATCAGGTAACTTGCTAGCTGAAGATGGCAGTTTGCCAACCGCACCACCCCTTTTGGTTTAATATTATTATTATTATTATTATTAGTTTGTTGTGTAGGTAGTAGATGAATGGTATATAATTTTATTTATATTAATGCGATTGGAAGTTTCGCTTTCAATAAAATAAGAATCGAAAACGATATTTGATGCTGAGGAGAGACATGCGGAAATTAGTATTTATGGTGTGTTGTTGTGTAAGCACAAATCCAGGTGGGATTGGAGAGAATGTTATTTCATTTTTTAGAAATATTATTCAATAATTTGGAGTAATAGTAAATTAGTCTTTCCTATTTACATATCCTTTTTTTAGATGGTTCTAATCTTTAATAGGAAATTATTTGTTTGCTAACTTTCTATGATAGAAAATGTAACACATTATTTTTGTGTCTCTAGGATCTCTCTTTTTTCTTTTTTTGCTTTGTAAATTATTATGTGCCTTTGACATAGTTTTGTGGGTTGGCCTTTTTTTTTCCTTTTTATATGGTGGTCCAAATTAATATAGGCCTATTAATAACTTTGAAAACCTTTTCTTATTGGGTTGGTCCAATTTTTAATGATTATATTAGGTTCGATTATTAGTTGTTTTTTAAAATGTCCAAATTTTTGTAGTAGTTAAAAGCGTCAATGGATTTTGATTTGTTGAGTACCAGTCAACTATGACTCGACATGTTTGATTCATTTTATGATATGTTAATTGATTGAGTCATTTGATGTACATCTCGTTTAACTCAAGATAAGGACATTTTAAGATATAACGTATTAGTATTTTTCTTTTCAAAATTAAAAGAGGTTCGAAAATGCAAGCAAAACCAACCAATTAGTTATTCTAAATAAATAAAAACTCCATACAGTAACATATTATAGGCATTTTTTAAAATATGGTGCCAATTTTACAAACTTATTTGTGTCACAATGTGTTTACTACTAATCTAACAATTTTATTACATGATAGCATATTAATAAAGTAATAATTATTTATAACTCCTTATCCATATTGGATTTTTTTATCTTCCCTTTTTGGAAAAGGGTTTATATGAGGTTTGAATTTAGCATAGCCCCTGGTCAAAAGGGGAAAAGAATGAATCCCCATGTAAGCTTTGGAAATGGTGATGTGGTTCACAATGAATCATAAAAGGCATGGACCTCTATTTACCATATGTGTGGCCCATTTCAATTAGTGGGTTGTCCAATTAGGCATCTCAAGATCATGACCCAAATTTGGAACAAGGTGTAACATAATTCTTAACTTATATGAGATTGCAATATTTATATATAGATATATGTCTTTCTCATATTCAATCAAATGTTGTATAAATTGACACTTCTTTTTTCCAACAATATCCAAATTCAATTATGGAAGCTCAGCTACTGTTTTATTATCCTAAACCTACTTACAAGTTACTTGTGTTCAATTTTTTATTTCTTATTAATTGGGTTTGATTTTCGAATTTTTTTTTTCTGTTTGTTCAAAAATTAGAAAAAGAAAGGGAGGGTTTAGAAAAAGAAAGGGAGGGTTTTCTCACACACATTGCCAATGTACCATAAGAGTTCGAACCTGAGGCCATTGATATACAAGTCAATAACTTTTTTAACTGAGCTAGACTCGTCGGCATTGAGTTTGAATTTAATGAGCCTCCATTAATCTTGAATAGACCAAACTCTTCATGAGCCCTCTTGCATGAATCTTATTGTTCCACCACATCGTTCCCTAGCTCATTCACTATTCCTGCCCTCCTCTGAGTTGGCTTTCATTATATATAGACCCACATGTGCTCTACATTAATATGCTAAATTGTAATTAGGATAATTTCATGACTCACACTTTCATCTAATACAAGTTTAGTTTAAAAGTAACCCTTAATGAGGTGTCAATTTTTTGTTTGGCCGACAAGTGGGTGTCATTAATCGCAATCATACATGTCATAAGTGGGAATCAAGATTTTACATTTGGAGGTGCCAAAACTTAAATCAAAAACAAATTTTCTTGTAACAAGATTTCGTCAAGGCTCGAACTTAGAACGTTGAGTTTACAACTTGTTTCATCCACCACTACCCTATCCTTCAAAATATTTCGATTATTTAAAGGCGTTTATTATCAGAGTGACAATTGTCCTTTTTTTTTCTTTTGCTTTTTCTGTATCTCAAAAGCATTTGTGAATCATAAATTCGAAATCAATAAATTTACCTTTACTCATTTCCGTGACCCATCCAATTAATAAGGTCCCGCGCCTTTGATGAACATGGGGCGCCAACTTTGGAGTTAGCTCCCTGCATACTTATTATATCAACCAACCCCTAAAGCTGCATAAATTAATTATTTGGTACAAATGTCTTTCTTCTGTTATGGGCTGCAAATTTTGTGCAAATGTCTTAAGCAAAGCTCCATCGCAAAAAATAAAAATAAAAATATTGTCAAAATTTTGTTTTAGGAAAAATGTAGCAATTATATGTATATAAACCGCCGTATTTTGTTATATCAAACGAGTGGCCGAGAGAACTAGAGTCAAACTCTCTTATCATCACTAAATTGGATTAAAAGTCATGATTAATAGTTTGATATACATTGTTAGTTCATTCTCTGTAAACTTTTAGAGTCTAGTGAACTCGAGTTCCGAGCACGATTCTCAACCCCTACTTACTATATTTTAACTTGTCACTCACCCCCCTCCCTAACCATTAGTTACTTGGGTTGTTATAACTACAAGCAAAATATACTTGATTAATGAATACAAATATTATGATATAGATATGATTATTTCTCAATTAGTGTGTTCATGCTAGAATGGTGTCTGGTTGCCACTTGCCACCTTGAGGAGAGGCCAACTCCTCACATATGGACAAAGGTCTGGGGTTCCTCCAGCTTTGCCGATTTCCGTTACAAGAAGGAAACAATAAGAAAACCCTCAACAGAAAATTAATAAAAATTGTTTAAAATGATGATATCATGGATTGAATTGAACCCTATAATATATAATATATAATATATATGCATGCAAATATTAAACCAAACTACAAAAAATTATTTATAAACAAGCACTTATGGGATATATTAGGCCCTTAATGTCGGTGTCTAAACATCCATCCATGACAGTGATTTTTATTATTATTAATTATAATTCACAATGCCATGACGACTTTCCCTATAATTTATGCCTAACTATATCTTTCAAAATGACAATGCATATTAAAAATAAAGTTAAGTTTTTGTATGATCTACTCAATAGAAATTCAACTTTGAAATAATGCAAGAAAGACACTTTGAGGATTTTGATTTGCCATTCAGATTGTTTAATTGAAGCATTTTGTCTACAAATGAATTAATTCACAATATATATTCAATATGAATAATAGGACAACCAAATTCATCAAGCTATCATTCTCGTATTCCATCATTAGTTCAACATTATATATACATTGACCAATAATGCACGACTCGGAGTATATCATTCTCAGAACAACTATATCATTCTCTCCTTCTATTTGCCAAGGAGATATCTACATCGACCAATAATGCACAATTATACTATGTTGGATCCATATAATTTATATATATATATATAAAACCAATAAGTTTTTTTTCTTGGTTTGTTTCATTGAGTTCCATATAATACATATTATTGATGTTGTTTAAGATTTCGTTTAGGGGTGTCTCGAACCCATTTGATTTGTTCTTAGTCTGTTTAGTTTGCTTTTGGGGTGTTAACCCCCCTTTTTCGGGAAAAAAAAAAAAACTTCCCTTGTTAAACATCCTAATCAAGAAAACAACAATCAATTGAATTTGATGGTTATTTATGAATGTTAGCACATGCATAAAGTTGTTGATAATGATTTGTTAAGTTTTATTTAGAATTTGAGAAATTATGAATTGAAAAAAAAAAGGTAGAGAGATATGAGGATGAGATCAATTATTTGAATTTATGTGTTGTGAAGTGAAACTCGCATATTTTTTGATTTCTTATATTTTAGTAAGTGTAAAAAGAAATTAGAAATGGAAATAATTCAAGTATTCATTCGAGAGAGATAAGTAAACTTGAGATGCGTGGGCGGTGAGATCATGCCGTGTGAATGTGATTGGGAAATAGAAGATTGCAACAATGTCATCACTCACTCACTCACTCACTCACGATGTGTTTGTGGTCGTCAGACCACTTCATTCAATCCAAGAAGAATCTTTTGTTTGCGAGAGTAAGCCTTTTTGGATTTGGAACCCAGCTGCTGCACACTCAAATCAAATGTTTTTTTTTCCTTTTTTTTAAAAAAAAGTCTCTAAGTGTATTATTAGCTTATTATGTTGGCCTATTATCACTTATGAATAATCACTTGAACATTATCAAAATAATATTAGCTGAATTTTATGTTCAAAATTCCCAAGTTTTTTTGTTTTGTTATGTAATCCTATATAAGGAATATTGGGACGGTGGATTCGAACATACGAGAACACATGACCTCAAATACATGAATTCTTAATCACTTAAACCTTTCTATTAGGCTATTTATAATGTTAATGATGGCACACTCGCACAATTATCTCCTGACCTATTTTTGGGACTAGAGGGAGGAGCCAAGCTAGGGCCTTAGCCCTGCCCCCCCCCCCTCACAATTTTTTCCCCATACACTGCAGTACGGGTTGCACATCGTGTTTTGAGGAAGGATAAATCATACAACCACTTTAGTGGCTCCCCAAATGCAATACCTTTTTGTTGTTGTGGGTAAATAACCCCCATTGCAATTACTAGTAGTAGGTGGTTAAATGCAAACCTTAGAGCCATTTCATAATAATTTTATTAACAATTATATAGTAAATGTTTATAGGAAAAAAAATAAGAGAGGAAAGTACAACCATTTCAGCCTATTAATCCTCCATAATCAAGACCAAAGTCCTTCTTTCAGTCTATTCTTTATTGTTGTAAGATTGAATTTTCCTTTTAAGAACTCGTGTTATAATTCAGAACCCTCCACACATACAATCCTAGTTCTGTCCATGGCTAGAGTGATCTTGGGGCAAACAACTAGGTTTAAAAAGTGGCATCTTGGGGCACTCATTTCATTTGACACTTTTTTAACAATTTTTTTGTAATGGAATGTAGTATATTTGGGCACAAATATTACAATATCATTAGGAATTACATGAGATCTTATAGAATAGAAGAATGTAAATTTTCCCATGCATCATATATTATGAACAAAAGTCATCCCAAAAAGGAAAATTTGATCCATAGGGACCCCTCTCCTCCTTTTCTCTTAAATTCAATAGCCAAAAAGGAAGAAGAAGAATATTGTACATGGGCTG
This sequence comes from Prunus avium, assembly GCF_002207925.1. The sequence goes on from NW_018921266.1 coordinate 612,452, forward strand.
GGTTTGGTGTAAGAGGCTAAAACTCAAATCCTGGGCAAAAGTCATCCCAAACTCCTTCCCAAAATCCCAGCCCAAATTAGCTGTAGATTTTGACTGCCTCAAAATCTACACATCAGCCAGACTAGGCAATGCAACATTGGCTGTTCTGTTTCTGTAGAAGCAAAAGCAACTCAGCACTTTTGGTTGTCGTTTTGGCTCCAAAGAGAAAGTTGAGCTAAAATTCTCTCATCATCTAAATGAAAATAAGCAAGAACAAGCAAAACCCTAGCAGCCTTCCTCATCCTCAGTTGGAATATTTTGTCTTGTAACTAAATCAATGGTGGCATTATTGAGGTAAAAACTCTGGCAGACAACTCAGTGCTTAGTAGAAAGTCACTCTTTACACCTATTATAATTTGGTATTTAAAAGTGTTGATAAAAAAATGGTGGCATTATTGAGGTAATAACTTTTCTATTTGGTATAACGTGATTCGTTGGGTATAACAAAACAGTGCTATCCCCGTACGTTTCATAAAAGTTTTTCTGTTAGCGGGGGGTAGTACAATTTTCTTTTGTTCAATGATCCCAAAAACTCACCTTTCATTTCACTTGCGCTGGACGTTTTGTGGGGTTTGAGAACAGAGGCCCAAATATGGGTATGTAAAACAAAAAGGGTTTATTGTGTGAGTACGTACTGAAGGATTTTCATAATCACTATCATCGATAGATTTTGTTATCATTAAATTAATGTTGATTTTGACAATACTACAAGTGTTTGAATGTTGGTCTATCCACAAGTTTTGAAAACTTAAGCGACCATAAAATTTGTCAGTTTTTATTCAGAAGTGGAAAAATATGTATATTCATACGAAATAAGTGCAGTATTATTATGTAAAGATAAATCGTGAAACTAGAACTTCTTATTTGAATAATTCACCGTTTGAGATGTTATGTTATTACAATGCTAATTTGAATGATTCCTCGTTTCAATCTATTGATTTGCATCAAAACTCTCACGCCGGAGAAGATTATCTTATACATTGTGCATGTTATGCAGGGAAGAATGTTGGCCGGTAATTGAAGATTGGGTTAAAGGAAGCATAAGAAGCTGAAAACCCAACGAGCCAAACAGTGAATAAAAAATAGTCACAACTTACAAGAAAGAAAAGCAGAGAGCAGCAGCTGCAGCATGTCAAATAAACAAAACAAGTAACGTCTTGAAAGTATTTTGATGATAAAAAAATATGACATGACATGACAAAAAACGGCCTCGTTTGCTTCATCTCTGCAGCAGAGGGCAGCGATTTCACAATGCAATAAAAGAAAGCCCAAGATTCTGCCGGGTGGAAGGGTTTTGAAAACTATGTTGAAAAAAACCTTCACTGACCAGTCCAAAACCATATTTTTTTGTTTCTTAAAAATTTAATTTAAAATTAATTAATTCCCAATCTGATACGTCTTCTTTTTGTCTTCACAGCAATCAAAAATGAAGTCGGAGCAGACTTGGGGTTTTGGTTTGTTTGTTGTTGGGCTGGTGACAGGGTGATTGGTACAGATGGGGTCCCTGTCCAAATGTCTATCTTCTCAGACAAATGAAATTTGAACGGTCAGGATTGATTGGACGGCTAAGTGAGAAGAGAATGCTGCTGGCTGTGGGGATTTAGGGTACGATACGATGGGTCACCCGTCCATCCATCCATTACCCCATAAGGTGAGCATCTCCTAGTGTCAGATTACAAGAGTATAACTTCAATGATGTTGAAGATCTACTTTTTATTTTATTTTATTTATAAATTGACGAATCGAAGATAGGACTTCGGGTGCATGAATAAACGTTACTAATGATTATTATATGATAAATTAACACTTAATCGGCTTGTATTTTTCTTTTCAAAATTGAAAGAGCTTTCAAATTCACGTTTACTCGAGAAAGACTTTGTTGCCTCATGAGCATGCACCCCTCGTTTCTGCGTAAATCCTAACACGATGCATGTCAAGTGAGTAGAGAAGTAAGAATAAAGAATGCATGAAACTAAACAAATAAAAACTGCTCCATTTTTCGTTGATTAAAAAAAGAGATTATTGCTTCATATGTTACTTAATATCATACGATATGAAAATACAGGTGGGTCTAAGGACCTATACAAGATTTGATGATTTTGTAGTAGCTCTAAAATAGTAGGTATTTTGAGCTACAAAACTTGAAAGTAGATTGAACAAACCGACCATATATGGGAGGACAGTTGAAGGATAATTGAATCAACTACTCAATAGCAGACAGAAAGTATGTGAGTTTGTTGATATAATTGGATCCAAGCCAACCTGTCTAAACGTGAGCTGAATATGATGTGTCTGCACATTATTTCGTTATTTTATTACGTGGTTCACGACATTATACATAATCTAATATAAGAGTATATCTATAGTTTGAACTCTCATTCAATAAGATATGTAATCTTAATGGCTTATGATAAATCTAACCCTTAATAAAATGTCGTAACAGTTTACGATAAATCTAAATCATAATAGAAAAGGATGAATCCATCGATTTAGTAGTGAATCCGTTGATCCAATTGTAGAAATTTACTTCGTTAGTATATTTTTGGTTACTTTCAAGTAAATTTTAGGGGCGGTTTTATATGCACTTGTCAAAACTCAAAACAAGATTCATAGAATCAAACTAGCTTCTGATCTAATACTAGATCTCTCCTTAACGTTAGAAGAGATCTCAAGTTGGAATCTCACTCCCCTCTTAAGTTAATTTATCCCTCATTATTTGATGTTAAAGATTCTGGTAGTCCATTGCAAATTCAAAGCCCAAACCAAACCAATATTTGGGCCTCCGACGAAGATCAGACTGAGGACTGCCATATCAAGCCCATATGAAAGAGATCTTCTTTTTGTTTTGGTTTCGGATTTACTTGAATGCTAGGAAGAAACCACCAGCTCTCAACTTAACCCAACTCAAATCGTATAAGAAGATATAAAAAGAGACAATGTGAAAGAATTTCATTTTATTGACTGGCAAGACCTTTCATTCAATTTACTTTATATGCAAATCATGGGGTACCCTTTTTCACCTGCTTGCAATCAATCAGCAGTATTCACCACCCCATTGAGTAAAAAAAATGAAAAAAGAATTAGTAAACCACAAGGGCAATGTAACTTTTTACTCAAGTAGCGGTTCACAAGGGACTTGGCCAAAAATGTCAGGACATGAATCCCAATGTCCTTTTTCTCTTGCCTCCCAATATCCACCGATGTACTGGTATGTGTCGCTTCCTTTATCCTTTGCAAACCACTGCGGCCTCCAACCCTGCTCTTGCATCTTTCGAGCCTGAATCCCGATCAAAGCAGCATTCCGTCAATTACAACAAACCAATAAATACCATTGTTGCAAGAAGCTTAAACTGACTCCTCAAAGTTTGCAGGTGCTTATATGCGGAGTTAATGACATGGAAAAGATGCAAAACACAACTACAAAAAAAATGTTGATACTTATATATTCAAAAATGCAATATTACCTGCCGTTGCCTCTGCTCTAGCCTCAACTTCTCTGCATTTGCCATTTCATACTCCCCATTTTCCAGATACCTTTGATCGGGTCTGAGCCTTGAATCTGTTGGGGGCAACTTCTCCTGCATGTCATTAAACTTGAAGAATCATAAACTGCTAGCAGTCATCGTTTCAAACCGTACATTCCATACCACCAACATCTACACAAGATAGATCAAACTAAGGAACAGACTCATCAAAATAATTACCTTAAGTCCAGGGGTGAGTTCATTCATTGTGATGGCAAAGCGTGTTAAGTTATATCTGGTTGGAAACTTGGGTGGCTTGTTCCTCTTCCAGAGCAGGCAGGCTTCAGATAAAGAATCAGATCCTTTTCCCTTCCCTGAACAGTCTCCATTCACAAAGTGCATGCTCTCATCCCATTTTCCGAACATTGTTGCTACCGTTTTCCCATTCCTATCTTGAACTATACCATGTACCTAATGGAGAAAAGCGGAAAACATACAAGTAATTAGAAGATTTTATAAACTAATCAATAACTGCTACAGAACAGATATCATGTCGTGTTCCATTCTTTTTGATAAAAGATTCATGTCTTTTTCCTTTAATTTCCTAAACATTTTCAAAAACAGTATTTCTGTATGAAGAAAGGAGGTAAAATGAGGTGAACTGCAAAATGTCCACCCATTTTTCCCAACCTGATAAGGAAAAAGAAAAGACAGGACTGTCTGACACAACTCACAACTCACAAGGCAACTCTTCAGTCATTTCTCCTTTCTGAATAAAGCGGTTCTCAGTTACCAAATTGGGCATGTACTGAAACTTAAGTTCGCTTTCACAAATTGCTGACGGTGTTTCTTATCATTTGTTTCTTCAGTTCCCCGAGCATAAAATCATAATATCACACACCATTGTTCTCTACTTTGAAAATTACAGCCTTCTAAAACCCAATTTAAGTTTTAACTTAAATTTTGAAATAAATTTACAGAAACACCAACATTAGTCTATCCTAAAAAAAAAAAATTATATATCAAAACCATTTAGTAATCATATTCTCTCTGCAGATTCAAAGTTGTCTGAAATACTGCAAAAGCTAGAAGCAAAATTTTTTCCTGCTTCAATTAATAACATGCTGGCGTGATCAACTTAAATGAAATACAATTGAAAAAGAAAATAGTACCTGGTGAGGATTTCGGTCAATGATAGACTGCTCCTTAAATTTCAGCTTACATGAAAACTCATGCTTTCCCTGTATTCGCATCGTACCATAGTGATCACAGTACAGCTTTCCCAAAATGAGGTTGTAAATGGATGTCGTAACCTGGCCAAAAAGAGTTCACTTTTAGACATGAACTTAGAAAATAATGAACACAATCCCTGAGTTGTTGGGTACGTACTTTACTCCATTGAAGAACTTCCCCATCATCAAATTCCAAGGTCAGAACACCAACAGGATCAAGCTGAATTGAGCGACCCCAGAATTTACTCTTCAAATTGCTGTCTCCCCAGAATTTCCATCCTTTACCCGCACAGTGGCAAGCAATAATCATGGGATGATGACTAACCTGACACCCAAAATATAATAACCTTTACTATTTGATACATAGTAGAAAAAGAACAACAATGGGAATTTTAAATCGATTAAATATACAAAGGTTGCACCCTAAGGACAAAAGTCGGTGAATAAAATTTAGTTAGTCATATGCTTAGATTCTTCCACATACACCATATAACAAGGATGCCTAATATTTTTTTCATAGGGACTACCACAAATATCTCCCGCACCACCTGGGTTTTCTTATAGTTACTTCACCTCTCTGCTCAAACAAGGCTCATTTCTTTCCGACACATCATACCTTTCTCATTTATCAGATTACCTATTCAGAATTCAGGCTGTCTTGGGAGTTTCAAACTTTCAAATCTCAATAAATGGATGTTTTGATTTATATTTAATCAAAATCAACTTAAACCTTTTTTGTAAAATCTGAAACTAGCTTCACTGGGTGACAATACTTTTCTCTTCCCACAACTGCATATCAAAAGTTAAAAATTGTTCATCATTGATCAAATGGTGATGTTAACTTCAAGATTCAATGTTCTCATTGACCAAGTAAGATTCTTTACGATCATGTTTGGGTGTCACAATCCAAGCGTATTTTGGTATGAAATACTTGATAAATGCACCACTCAGCTGAATATATTAATCTTGTCCACCCCAATAGGACAGCATCATGTGGCCTAATTCTCAGAATGTAAATATACTCAAACAGAACAGAAGGTCTACACGAGAATAGTATATGAGATTGATTGTGATAAGATAACTTAAAAGTTCAGGTCTAAGACTTTTTCACACCTTCTCTGAGAAAAACCGGAGGCCTTTGTCTGGATAGTCAGCCTCAAATGTTTCCCCCAATAATGGATTGAATGGCTTGCAAATCCTTCCTTCAGTTGATGCATATCCAGAAACCGCAAAAGCAGCCACATTAAGAATCCTCATAAGACTATTACCCTGCAAGGCTTCAAGGAAAGCCAAAAATAAGTTAAGAGAGCACTGTGCTAATCTAACACATTTAAGAAAGCTATTGTTGGGAGGAGACTATCATTGCAATGGGGATGGCTTTGAGGTCTTACCCTTTTACCCCATTCATAAGCTCGATCAAGGAGGTATGAGTATTCCAAATCCTCAAAACCTTTTTGTAGAGTAGACAGAGGCTCATTAAAGTATACAGGAAGACAGATTTTTGTGAGATCCTTCCCAATGTTATCCTTAATCATTGACCAAAGACTGACACTCTTCTCTTTTTCAACAGGGTCAGGCAATTTCTTACGCCGCTTGATGAAAGGAAAGTTAGCTCCAACTGATCTCATGGATGGATCGATACCATCTTCTGATTCAATGGCATTTATCCCTTCATCATCTGAAGAGACAGATGATATCCGATATTCGGACCCATTACTTTTGAAAGAACTTGATGAAAGAAAATCACGAGTATCAAAGAAAGCATTGTCCTCTTCATCTGTTTCTTCCTCTGCAGCATCATCAACTCTTCCATTATCCTCGTCAGAGTCACTTGCACTTCCTTCTGAAAAATTAATACCAATGCAGGATTAAATTAGCATAAGGAAGTATGATGTAAAACCTAGAGAAAATATTAGAATACATCATTTCAAATGGCATAGAGTCTGGCACATTCTAATATTACAAATGCAAAGAGAGGTTGGAAGAAAGGCAATTTAAGTAACATATATAACTTGTTACAGGTAACAAGAAATACGTGTTGTTAAACTTCTACCTCAATGCTTACCACTGAATTTGTCTTGCCTTGATCTAGCAGAAGCCCCACCATCTTTCAACTGACGGCTCTCATCAACCACTGTATTCTCCAAATCTACCTTTTCTGTCTACACAATACAGTATAAATAGCTATTTTATTAGCAAGAAACAAATAAGTAAATGAGGAATAAAATCCCCGCACCAGAAGTTAAAACTCTTAAGGAAGCAACCTTTGTATGAACAAAAGATACCTCATTAAAAAAATGCTTATATACATGAGTGAGATGAGCAGCATTGTACAATTATCTAGTGTCCCTTTTTTGGCATCTATTAAAATGTCATTAGTCCACCTCTCTTTCTTTTAGGTAATGAAGACATTTTCTTTACTTTTCTCATTCAATGATATACTGGCGTATGTGTGTAAGATCGCTCCGACATTCAATGATATATGCCCTTTTTAAAGAGTAAGTGGGGTAGTTTTACAGGTGCTAATATTGTGAAAGTGGGGTATGGGGAAAGTGGGTTAGTCTTCTAAAGCATTTTCGATTTGATGAAAGTACTTTTTAATCCTCAAACATATTGATGTTAGATGAAGTGAAGCCTCGCACTCAGTCAGGAACATTAGTCAGTCTTGACCTCAACAAAGCTATTAGGTAAACAGTCAAGAAGGTAACGAAATGGCTATGAAAGTGGTAAGAAGAGACAGAAATGGTGACTGGCTTACTTGTCAAGTGTGGTATAAAAAAAGACAGGTGAAATTTGAGAATGCAACTACAATATGTGTCCTGGTAGAAACCCCATACAGAGAGGTGGTCTTTCAATACACGAAATTAATATGATCCAGACGCATATACAGATCATCAACTCCTGTTTTCCAATGAAATCAGCTTATTCCAAAACATAGACCACCAAAGAAACAGGATGTAGCATAAATCTACGAGAGACCGTGCTTCATGCAAAGACAATACTGCAAGATATCACTTGTCAAAACAAGAAAACATGGATGCCAAATAATATTCAGATTGCCCTAAATGAAATAACTCTTCAACACTCATTAAAGTTAGTGCTTTTCAGCAATCTGAAAAGAACTAACAACAACCACCATAAAGTTGATGTGGCGTCATTTAAACACTCCACATTTAGCCTTCAAAAACCCATAAACATCCTAATATTACTGAAACTGTGGAAGGATACTACTTTGACCTGTTTAAAATAGTTCATCAGTCCTTGAACACATAATCGCATTACCCATGCCACAAGAAAATCCCAGAGAGAAAACCACAGGTCTATACTAAAGACTCTCAGCCCACGTCGATTTTCAGACAAAAAATCTAGAAAATATATAATTAGAATTGACCAACTTTTAGTCATTTGGACGGTTTTTAAATTTTTCATAATAGTAGGGACGGAAACTAAACAAGAATGATCTGGTTTGTACAGGATCCGTGCCATCTTCTGGTCTAGTGACCTTGCCGTGATTCCTTTAAATTAAGGCACTTATACTAAATAATGTACTTCGATTAACACTCACATCACTCAAGCCAAAAGACAACAAAAACACAATTAATAAGATTGATTATATTTAAAAAATTTACAAACTTTTGAGAAAGAAAAAATAGCCTCTATCTCCCATTCTGCACAAACGAATCACAACAAATGACTACTCCACAAAGCTGAAACACACTACGCCAACAGCCTCCTAGCAATTTACTTGGTGGTTTTAAGAAGAAAAAAAAAAGAATTTCTGCATGGTAGGAAACCAAAGAAGAAGACTCCGAATTTCAACGGGCATAAGGTTTCCATACCTCTAACTGTCGCAGCGTGTCGATTAAGAGCCACTGCTTCTGCTTGAGCAGTAGGAGCTGGTTCTGTAGCGCTGCAAACTCAGTCCTCATTATCTGTTCACTGTCCTGAATGGCTGCATCCGTCACACCTTCTTCCACAAGTCGCTGCCTCAGTTTCTCGGTTGAAACAGCGACATTGTCCACCGGAGCCATCAACTCACTGTTAGAAATCCGCGGGAACATGTCTTTCACGGCCTGCAATGCTTCCACCCACGCGTATCGATCTTCTCGCGACTCTGCCCGCAAATGCAGCCTCTTGGTGCCTGTGAAGATCGAGAATCTCTTATCATCTGATTTGCTTTCGCGGATGCTCGAAACCTGTGAATGAGTTCATCAAATCACAAAATTAGATTAGAATCAACCACAAATAATAAAATAAAACAAAATTGTGCAGAATTTAATCAAATTAAAATCTCATCTAATCAAATACTAAATTTAAAAGATTTAAAAAATATACGACCAACGAGGAAAATGCCGATCACTTTAGAAATCCGATTAAAATTAAAATAGGAAACGAAATGAAAAAAAGATTTAAATAGAGAGAAATCATATACTTCTAATTCTTGATAATCGACGAAGAAATGAATCAAAACGTATAAACAGAAATGAAAATTTTGAAGCCAAGAAACGAAAATGAAAATCAAGAGAAGCTGAGAACCTTGAGATGGACTTCGCCGAAGGGCTTGCGACGAAGCTGGTGAGGAGTACCATTCCTCCTGTGCCTCGAAATCCTCCGCATCGATTCTTCGCCGATGACTTTCGAGCCTTTCTCGGTCTCAACGCTAACGACAATCCTATCGGGGCCATGAATCTTATAATACGACAACACTCCATCCTGCAACACGAACCACCTCGGCCGCCACCCCTTGCCGTAATTCACCCACTTGTACAGAATCCCCGAAACGCCATTCCCGACGATGTCGTTTATCTTGACGTCTACAGGCTGCTCCCGAGCCGAGGGCGGCCGAGCCACAACCTCTGCGGCTGCGACGGCTGCCGCGGCCGCTGCCGCCGTAGTCCGCTGGCTGAGGCGGCCGTAGTCGGCGGTGGAATGGGTGAAGCTGTTGCTGTGATTGCTATTCGGGTCGAGTTTCGCAGGGCGGATGTGCGTGTCGGATCTGGAGCCGAAGGAGGACATGTGGAGGTCCGAGGAGTGATCGGAAAGCGTGGAGACACAGCAGAAGGGATGCATATGGAATTATACGGAAAGAGTTGGGGAATGCTGGAATTGGGTTCGGGCCGTGGTGCTGACGTGGTGGCAGAGAACGGCGGCAGTTACGGTTGCGGTTGGGATTATTGTTAGGGGTTTCATTTAGATTTTTAATTTTTAACTTTCAGCAATTTGCGTTGGGAATTGGGATTGAGGAGAGAGAGCGAAACGGATAAAGCGAGTTTCGCGTGAAAATGGGAGAAACGGTTATAAAGAGGAAGGAAGGAGTTGGGGTTTCGGAGGGAGCGACGGTGACGGAGCGGTCAATACAAACAACTCTCTTCTCTCTCCGTTTTAAAAAAAAATATGAGGCGGTTGGGCCTAGATTTTTAATTTTTAACTTTCAGCAATTTGCGTTGGGAATTGGGATTGAGGAGAGAGAGCGAAACGGATAAAGCGAGTTTCGCGTGAAAATGGGAGAAACGGTTATAAAGAGGAAGGAAGGAGTTGGGGTTTCGGAGGGAGCGACGGTGACGGAGCGGTCAATACAAACAACTCTCTTCTCTCTCCGTTTTAAAAAAAAAATATGAGGCGGTTGGGCCACTGTGTCTGTGATGAGTTGTGACTTTCTCTCTCTTGAGGATGGGGTGGGATTGGGTGCGGGGAGGAGGGAGGGCTTAAGGTGGAGAGGGCCGCCGGCCTGGTGGTGGGAGAGCGACACGTGGGAAACGCGTCTGGGGACGCGTGTTGGGGAGGGAGTGGTTAGTGAGTGGCGGGGGTGTTTGGATGTTTGACGAGGGATGGTTAATGGCTTTCACGTCTTTGACTTGGTACTTAGCAATTGCGCTGGCGTTTGGGTACTTTTCTTATGTATTGGAAACTTCTTTATTTTGTTTTTTGTTTTTTGTTTTTTTTTATATAATGAAATTGATTCGATAACTTTTTAATTTAAAATTACAAGTACCTTGTAAAAAAGGCCTAAAATTAGATGCCCATGAACACATCTGAATGCCTAAGGCAATGTAATTAGATGCTTATTCATGTCTATGTCTAATCCAATGCGATATAATACCATACAAGTTGTTGGATTAAATTTAATGACTGGTTAAAAATAGTGCTAATCAATGCTTATTTATTAGTTCATCGAATTTTATTTTGAACATTTTAGGTGGTTTTAGGTGGGTACATTGTAGCCAAATCAAAAGAGTTGGTTGTACAATTGTATCGCATGAAGATGATATTCAATCTATCTTTCTCTCTTTTCGTACCAAAAAAAAAACCTAGATTTTTGAGATAGTTACAAGTTACAACCCCTTCACTCTCTTTTTTCGTTCAAGTTACAGAGCAAGTAAAAATGAAAAATGTTGGAAGTTTAAATCACTTTGATTAAATGACAAAGGGTCTAATTTGGTACTATGGTGTTATTGATCTATCCATTTTTTGTTAAGCTTATCTCATTTGTTGTCCCCATTGCATTTTCCATTTATTAAACATCAATGCATTTAATTATGCGTGTAAGAAATTCACTCCCTTGTAATTTAAACTATCGCTTGTACTAAAAAGAAAAACTCAATGCATTTAGTTGTTTACATTTATGATCTTGACGGTTGAATAAATAATAAGTAAACTAAACTAAGATTTATGTTCTCATGCCCATAATAATGAATTAGTTGGTCTAGACACTCAATAACCAAATTTCATCCTTAAGAGCAACAACAATAAATCCCTCTTATTAGCTAGTTTGGCTAAACTTTGGTAAAGAGTCTTCATCTAAAGCCAATCTTGGGATTGATGAACATTATAGTTAGCCAATCTATTTAACTACGAGTTTCAAGAGGAGTGAAATCTAGGGTTAAGAAATCTTAGTTTGGTTACATTTACAAAAAAGGTGTACATATACACGGTACTTTTTTATCATTTGCAAAACATGGGAGTAGATTATTGTAAACAATCTTGTTGATTACACAATTAATTGACAACATTGATTGTGGCACCACGTTTTCAACACACTATTATCATTTGCACCCACGACACGTATATAACGCTCGTTTTGACAAAGAAAATAAGAGAGTTCAATGATCAAATCAAACCTAACTAACTGTAGATGCAGAAGCTCGGTCATATAGCTTGCAAGCCAAAAGGATAAAAAGAGGTAAAAGAGTTTTTAAAAAATTACTGTAGATTTCTGGGGTCTAGGTTGACATCAAGGAAATTGCTCGCGTGAAAATTCAACCTACAGAATCCTAAAGGGAAGAAAATTTCATCCCTAAATCCAATTATTAGATGATAATCTCCTTGATTACGATTTGTCAAAAAGTTGATTTGTCTTGATTAAAATGCTTAAATCTGTTTGGGGTAAATGTTAGAAGCTTCTATTTTCCGAAAGTCTTGATTACGAATTGGTCCTATTTATTTCATGAGAAATTTCTTATCACTATTTCGCGTCCGAGATTAAATAAAAACAAAGTAAATATTTTTACTAATTGGGTACACGTGTAAATAGTAGCAATATTGACCATATCCACCATATCTTTGAGTCTGAGTTAATGTACTAATCATAATCTGGTTCCACGATCAACTTTTACTTATTCCCCCCCAACAGGAAAAATATTCTCATCTTCTAAATCATTTGATGATTGATTTTTGTTTTTGGATATTTGGGTTTTTTTATTATTATTGGATTTGGGGGATCACCGAAAGAATATCAAATCTTTACAACCAAATGGCATATAACATTATTTTGATACCAGAAGATTTGGCATCCGAGGAAGAACTTCTCTAGGCCTAGGCTACTAACCAACAAATAAGATTTTGTTAATTTATGTATAATAAGTTTGTAAGGAACTTGAAACTTAAGTGATTGCGAGTATTTAGTCGTGCACTCGAGACCTCATCCAATATAATTAGTGTGAATTATTGAATTTGCTACTAATATAAACTACTATCATCACTACTTTTATAATTTTTTTTAAAAAAAAACTACTTTCAAATTACAATGTTGATTTATAACGCTACTTCTCTTCCTAATGTTAGAAGAGATTCCAAATTTTAACCTACCTTATCTATTCAAAAACAATCACAGTAAAAAGAACTCATGATTTGTGCTTTTTGGACAGTGGTGAATTCACAATTTACACATTTCACATCAAAACTCAATTCAGAGAGCGACGTGGGAGCATGCACAGATTGAATAATACAAGCTAAAGACAAAGTGATCAAATTGGAAGCAACGACAAGAAGAATTTCGCATCACATTTGGATATCCGAACGTCCATATTGACTTTTGTCATAAATATTAGTATAATCTAATATAATTTCTTAATTATTATTACATGCATTGGGCAGTCCTCAAAAAACAATTTGGGAAATATTTTATCTTCTTTTTAAAAATCTTTGTTGTGCTATAGTTGACAATATTCCCCAACTCTCACGTTAGGGAGAATTATGGTATTTTATTATTTTAAACCAAAATAAAACCATATTTGCAATATTTTAAGCCATCCATGCGTTGTTAGTGAATGATTTACATTGCTTCCAAACATTGTTCAATGTTGTTAACTTTAGTTTAAAATACAAAACTATATGCTCAATGTTTAACCTAAATGTTTTTCTTTGGTCACAAATCACAATGTATCGTGCATATTATCGTGGCTAACTTTTTATTTTTTCCAATGAAAAACCAAATCACATGTGCTAATTATAATTAAATATGTTGTAATACGTATGTAACAGGGACACGATAATATACGTCGTGATACAAAATGAAATGAATATGAAAGTGTTGAGATTATTTGACACAAAATTGATTTGAATGGATATTTAAATGAGGATTAAGAGAAGGAATTTGGAAATAACTTGCAAGTTAACGTAAGAAGACAGATCACCCAACGTGGTCTAATCCAGTGAAAAAGGACATTGACTTGCAGATTAGTCATGTTCGAACCCTCATAGCACATTGATAGTGTGTGTGAGAGAAACCGCCTCCCCTTTGTAGTTTAGACTATCGCTTGTATTAATAAATAAAAAGACAAATCAAGAGAATGAAGCATTGCCACCGTGGCACCATAGTTTTTTTCTCCATAAATTGAGACAATTAATCGAGGAAATGCAAGGGTGGAACCATGAATTTTTTATAAACCACACTAATTTATAGCTCAATTAACTTATTTTATTTTATATAAAAAGTCTTCGGATACAAATGATATTAGAAGTGGGAAAATCGAACCTTGGATAAGGATAAATCCAAACCACTAAGAGCAGTTCCAGCAACAAGGGCTGAGGGGGGGGGGGTGTTTAGGCCCAAAAACGTTTCTAGTAGCAAGGGCTGCGGGGAGGCAGCTGCTGGGGCCACGAAACCAAGCCAGCCCTTAGGCAAGATGAGCGGCCGAATTTGATGACGTCAGTAACAACAAAAATCGAAAAAAAATACAAAAAGTTTCAGATTTTTTTTTCAATAAATACTTAGTCATAGTTTTCACTTCCAACACCAAAAACCTATACAAATTTCTCTCATCATATCTCATGTGAATAGTGTTGCCATGGCAATTGGTGGAAACACCACAACCTTTTGCAAGGGCAGCCACAATTCACATGAATACTAACTGCCCTACCCCCACCATGGCAAAAGGTTCACTGCTGAAAGTGCTCTAATGGGTCTCAAAAACCTCACTCGGCTATACCCTACTGTAGCCCTTGTACTAGTTCCTCCCGCGTGAGGGAGTGGTATAAGGCGTGGCTGCACGGAACACATGTGGAGAATAATAGATAAAACGTGTAGCCGACGGCAGAGGGTCACGCGAAATTAGAGAATTTAGAAGAAACTGTTGTTAATTTTGAGTACGACCCCAAAAAACCCAGTCAAAGCTGGCAGAGGGTGACGCTGATGACACACGCGGTGGTCGTCCTTGGTGAGGAGCGAGAAGTAATCTTCTACCGCACAGCACAATGTACCGTACGTACCTACTTGTGTTGTGTCAGAACAGAGGACAGAGGACAAAGGACGACAACATTCTGGTTCTGTGTGCCTTGTTGGCACTCAGCCGGTACTTTTTTCTTCTTTACTTTGGTAAATAAAAATAATCACCAATCTTTACCCTTTAGCATTTATTGGTAGCTTTTTAAGCTGAACAACTTTTGAGATTTTATCTCGTACAAACGATATCTTCATGTTGATTTTAGTGTCTTAATTAAAATTAAAATAAAACGAGAGAATAATGTATTGTGTTGATGAGTTTCAACCACCTAGCTTTTGCACAGAAATTTACACAACTAGTTTATCATCAGAAATTGATCAAGTTATTGCAACATTAATGCATTATTGATTTAAAAAATGAACCAATTTCTTGACCGTTTGATTGATCTTTAGCAACAATAATATACATGCCTTTAGATTTGTAAGTTAATCATGAATAATGTTTGCGCTTATCTCATACACTAAAAAATACAATTCAATGCAAAAGACCCATTAGTGTAGAAGTTTGGAGTGATTACTCTTTCAGATAAGGTATTGAGTTCGAGTCCTAGCATATGTATAGGGTGTGCGAGTTTAGTGTATTATCGCCCATTTCAATGGTAAAAATCTTAAACCAAAAAATGAGTTCAATATTAAGTCCCCTAAACAATAGAAAATAGAAAATAATATATTGCACCAAATAATCATGCCCAATAAGAACTTTATAAAAAGATATGTTTGGTTCTTATATAAACTAAATAAATAATAGTCTTTTCTTTTATTTTTTCTTTAAATAAAAGAACATATTTTAACCTTACCCTAAGCCAATTACATTACCTCAACTAATTAAGGATCGAACCTACCCTGAAGTGTGACTAAATTATATTGAGTTTCTTTATAAGTTTAAGGTCCAACTAGGAGATAAAGAAAAACCTAACCCTATCCTATAAAGCTATACCACTAAGAGCTAGCAAAGCATGCGATTTATTTTACAATATTAATACAAACGATGAAGAAAGTGATGATTGGCACATAATTGGCTGTCCAAAGAGAGCCACGTGTACTTTTTACACCCACTTGTTTAGAAAGAACCTTAAATTGGAGAAAAACTTTCTTGTAACATGGATAACACTGTTTTGCTATTTTCGACCAATAATGCAAAGAATACGTGGAAAAGTTACCCAGCATGTCATTGCGCCATTGGTCGGGATAGCAAAAAATGATATTTTCTTCGCATGCCTCAGACACCAGATATCGAATCATGAACGAAGAAAGCCATGAGAGAAAAACATTTTGGCTAGTGATTGTGAGGCCAAAATTCTTGACTGGTGGGGACACCAAAGGCCTTTACCCTTCCATCCCTTGGATAGATAGAGGGGAGGGCAGAGCTTTTGGTTTTTCATGTTGTCAAAGAGAGAGTTGAACAATGGAAGTCTCTCTCCTAGAATTGATGTAATTTTATGCAATATCATATATCACATGCCCCAAAAGTTCGAAACATATGTAAACAGCAATAATTTCCCAACGTCCTCTCTTCTCAATGCAGCATTGCAATGCAAGCAAACCTCGTCCTTGGCTCTCCTCCATCATCAGTGCCACTAAGCATGCCATCTTTTTGACTAAAAGCCAATCATTTGCCAACCAATTTCTAACTCAGGGAAAATCTTTTTCGACGAAAAAAAGGTGAAGATTTAGATGTTACAGCCCACAAATAAGTGTCGTGAGAATCGCTTTAGAGCGATTGTGAATAGCATTCCTCATTGCACCAAATAATCATGCCCAATAAGAACTTTATAAAAAGATATGTTTGGTTCTTATATAAACTAAATAAATAATAGTCTTTTCTTTTATTTTTTCTTTAAATAAAAGAACATATTTTAACCTTACCCTAAGCCAATTACATTACCTCAACTAATTAAGGATCGAACCTACCCTGAAGTGTGACTAAATTATATTGAGTTTCTTTATAAGTTTAAGGTCCAACTAGGAGATAAAGAAAAACCTAACCCTATCCTATAAAGCTATACCACTAAGAGCTAGCAAAGCATGCGATTTATTTTACAATATTAATACAAACGATGAAGAAAGTGATGATTGGCACATAATTGGCTGTCCAAAGAGAGCCACGTGTACTTTTTACACCCACTTGTTTAGAAAGAACCTTAAATTGGAGAAAAACTTTCTTGTAACATGGATAACACTGTTTTGCTATTTTCGACCAATAATGCAAAGAATACGTGGAAAAGTTACCCAGCATGTCATTGCGCCATTGGTCGGGATAGCAAAAAATGATATTTTCTTCGCATGCCTCAGACACCAGATATCGAATCATGAACGAAGAAAGCCATGAGAGAAAAACATTTTGGCTAGTGATTGTGAGGCCAAGAAGAAAGCCATGAGAGAAAAACATTTTGGCTAGTGATTGTGAGGCCAAAATTCTTGACTGGTGGGGACACCAAAGGCCTTTACCCTTCCATCCCTTGGATAGATAGAGGGGAGGGCAGAGCTTTTGGTTTTTCATGTTGTCAAAGAGAGAGTTGAACAATGGAAGTCTCTCTCCTAGAATTGATGTAATTTTATGCAATATCATATATCACATGCCCCAAAAGTTCGAAACATATGTAAACAGCAATAATTTCCCAACGTCCTCTCTTCTCAATGCAGCATTGCAATGCAAGCAAACCTCGTCCTTGGCTCTCCTCCATCATCAGTGCCACTAAGCATGCCATCTTTTTGACTAAAAGCCAATCATTTGCCAACCAATTTCTAACTCAGGGAAAATCTTTTTCGACGAAAAAAAGGTGAAGATTTAGATGTTACAGCCCACAAAGGAACACCAAACAATCAAAAGCAAGATACAAGAAACAAGAAAGAAAGAAAAGATGGGTGGAGGGATTCGTATGTAATAGAAACAAGATCTAGTCGAATATATGTAGATCATGATTGATTGATATCCTAACAGAGAATATGTAAATCATGATTGATTTATATCCTAACAGAGAATGATGAACTCGTCGACTTAACGGCTATAAGACAGAGCCCTAAGTTTCTAAGCCACCATGGTCCACCACCAGCCATATTGCCATGTGATGATAATTCAGTGGATCTTTGACTGATCTCCAGCTACGAGTTATTAGTGCTTCTTTTGAATAATTGATTACTTTTTAGGAGTAAAAAAACATTTTATATCGTTAAAGTTCGACTCAGATTTCATTCGAATTACTATTAATATTTTTATATTATATTTCACTTGAGTTGAGCTCCCTTTAATTTATTTTTTTCCTCGAATGGAAACAACGCCATTCTCTCATAGTCATAGACTCATAGCTAGAGCACATTTCGATGATCCCATTGCTATTTCTTGCCATCTTCACATTCAACTTTAAAATTGCTTTTCGCATAAATGAAAGATTAGTTGGATTGCATTTGCATCGATCCCTAAACTCGCATCACATCGAACTAGCATATTTTGTAAAGGATTGTGACTGTCGGTGAGATAAGATAAGAGACTATATCGCTTCATAATTCAGAATTACTTTCGTAAAAAAACATACACTTTTGTTCATAAACACTTTTATAATAAATACGTTGAAATATTTATTAAAAATTCACTTAGAAAAGCACTTGGAAGCATTTATCTGGAAAATGTTTCTAAAACCCATAAACATTTATGATTTTTTGCCAAATTTATTTAAAAAGCGGATTTGATTGTCAGAAAATCTCTGAACATGACTTAAACCCATAAACATTTATGATTTTTTGCCAAATTTATTTAAAAAGCGGATTTGATTGTCAGAAAATCTCTGAACATGACTTAAATAGAAGACTTGATTGAAACTTAAAAAAGAAAAATATTAAATGAAAGAATGCAAATTTTGAGCACCAAGAGTGTGATTACATAACTTTCTGTTCGTTTCTTCCCCTCTAGTCATCCTTTTCTCTTATTCTTTTTTAGGGCATGCTATACTTTTATTATTGTAAAGGATTTTTCTTCTTTTGTCATACTATCATGCCAAGGGTTAATAACTAGGAGGGTTCATGTACTTGCTTTTTTCACTCTATAATCCATAAAAATTTTACGCTCCAAGTTGATAAATGGATAGATTCTCATGGAATTCAAGGCTTTAATGATTCATCTGAACTGACTCCGAATGATTTTGTCCGAACGAATTTTATCCTTTGTCCTATTTTTCTTCCAATATATGATTTAGGGTTAATATTCTGAGCGAGAATTACAAGGAGAAGGACGAGAATCGAACTATTGTCTTGTGGCACAAATTCAACCTTAACACGTATTATATCATGTTGAAGTGTGTTAAACCTGAAGCTATTAAAAAGAGAAGCTTGGAATTCAGCCACTGCCAAGCACGTCTATCACAATCTTTAGCAACCAGCAGAGACCGACACAGAAACAAATACTTCTTTAGACTGCACCCCATGAGCCCCTACCACCAAAACGACACAGTTGTTGGTCTCATGCCACGACCAAACACAAGGTATTAGAATGTGTCCTAGTGTAATGTGAATGCCAACTTTTTCAACTCATGCAAAGACAATCCTATAATTTGGAAATGAGAGACAAAAGCTGCAACTTGATGTGTGGGTTTGGTGCATTGGCGGAACCTAATTTGGAAATGAATCTCAAAAAGCTTTCAAATGTGGTCAAAGACATTGTTTCGTGGGTGGAACAAGACTGGATTTAGCTCTCGTTCCGAGATCCAGTCCCATAGAGTCCCACCCTTGATGATGGGATTCGTTTTCTCTTTTATGTGAGAAATTGTCCAATTTAATAAGTCCAGTACCTCTATTATGAGTACCGAAACATGAGACATGACACTAGTCGAAAACGTGACCGGTGATATCTAACGTTGAACGTGACCTTTTGCAACTTGGAGAAGATGGCTTAACCAGATTCCCAATTGAGAGAGTGGTAATGTTTTATGGACCCCTACTAAAAGGTTGTGGCCTAAATTTAGGACATTTTGTTTAGTATAGAAGGCTGTGCATGTGGGAGGGGTGGGTTTCTTTTTCTCTGTCCCTATAACACAAGACTCATACTCAGAATGTGAAGAGGGACAGCATGTACCCTACAACCACAGGACACACCAAAAATGAGGGTTGGCTTCTTTTGGAAGAGAATCTTTATCCTACATGTTTTTCAACCAGTTAACAATGATATAGGCAACCAAAGAGTTCTGTTTGCATCACTATAAACTGCCATACAAACAAGACATTCTGGCCAGTGGGTCATTGTTGGGGCCTTCAGATCTTAGCAAACCCAACAAAACTAAGCATATTTTTTGAGCACCCATTGGACAAGAAAATATTCTATAATAGTTTTTCCCCCCAACCAACCAAAAAAAAAGTACTACTTATTCAAACCACCTCAAAGCTGGCAAGGATGACCAAATTTCCTACAAATGATTGATTACTTGGGTTGATCATGACACAAAACACAATCCATTTCTTGTTTGCAAGTATACAAGGTAGAGTGGTTGTAATCCATGACTTCTGATATTATTAAGCAAAGAAATACAGATCTAAGTTTGATCGAGATCTATACTGAGAACAATAAATAAAACCAAAATAGAAAAAAGTAACTAAAGAAAAAACATTCTCAGTGGTGCACATGATAGAGCAAGATTGTAGCCACTGATGCAAGGTGCCAAGGCATCTTCTTCAGTCAAGCTTTCGTCTGACCAATCCTTTGAAGAAGTCAAAACTATAGAGAAATAGAAACAGTGTCATGATTACTTAGGTTAAGAATAGCAGGCTCATGTCCTGACAAACTTCTGAAAATATAACATGTCGGTGTAAAACCACTGCATCAAATTGCCAAAAGTTGTAATGACTTATCTTACAAAGGGAATGCAGGGGATGCTTCAGACTGAAGCTATACATAGTTGATCGGGAAAAGGGGCGAAATATATAACGGGATGTTCTTAGTGATCCTCTTGCATATTTACTTAGTATTACTTAGATACTTATTTATGTATTCTTTTTAACATGTATCAAGTTGAGGAAGAGACAGAAATACAGGCATGTAATGTTTGACAAGAAAGACATGTCAAGATCACCTACCAGTTCTGCCAGAAAGTTATACTCAGGAATGCATAGATACTGATTTATTGCAGAAATAGAAGGCAATGATTAAGAGGCCAGTAAATGAGAAATAAAACCAGGCGTCACTTTTGAGATGGTAAATGCATGCACGAGTTTTTCACAATGACTGTATTTGGAGAGAAAAGGAGTACAAGAGACATGACCAGAACCCTTATTTCAACTCTGGATGGTAAAACCAAATTTCAAAAAGAACAATGATGCCAAGTTGCTGTCCTTTTGACCAAGCAACCTGACACGCGTATTAAAGCAGGGGTGCAATTTTAAATTAACAGATAGAAAAAGGTGATGTTGCAATTTCCATATCCTCACCAATTGATGTCTCAAGTGATCTGCCCAGAATTTAGTTAAGGACATGTCTTCAAACAAAAAGATTACATGATACGGGTCTAGGACAAAATCAGGACATAAATTTAACTAATAGTCAAATAAATCCAGTAATATGTGAGCAAAACAATGGAGCTACCTTCAGGTATAATACCAAGAATTATGTACTAGTTCCAATAACTATATTCACTTATTACCAACTTAAAAATACTTCCTTTCATATCTAACTTTCAAGAGTTGCGAAAACCACATCAAACCCAAAAAGTTGTGCTTATGATGTCCCAGTAAGGCGTATGAAAAAGTTTGAACCTTATTACCAGGTATCTATCCCATATGACATAAAACATTTAAAGCAGTCTTGACCAAACAGTGTTCGTTTTGGTTGAACATGAAAATCTTGGTGGCTCTAAATTGTGCTATCACATTGGCCCAAAACAAGAAAAAAATAATTTGTACTAGCATCTTAAATGAATGGAAATTACAGTTTATGTAAACCATATGGCTTGCTTACCAAATGTTCTTCTGGTAGTTTTCACTTTTCCTACTTACAAGTGGAACTATTAAAAACATCCATGGGACTATATTAAAAAAAAAAAAGACTTGTACAGGTACTGCTTATGTAAGTTTCATAGTTAATTAAACATCATTATATCATACAAAAATAATAATATCAATTTAGCAAAGTTACCTATTGCCATCAGGATGAAGTTCACACATCTGGTTGTCATCACCAATAGCTAACAGATATCCTGATGAGGTCAAACCCTGCAAATTAAACATTTAGATGTTGAAAACCTAGTACCAATATATAGTATTGACAATACAGTCATACCTCAAACTGTCTGAGAATTTCTTCATGAAAACTACGAGAAGTGAGAATTTCATGATAAAATTTAGGAGGAAGTACATATAGACCCCATATGGTCGACCCTATTTATATGGGTATAACCTGTGGTTTACTTGTGACATTTACACTCTGTAGTTTACTAATTTGTCTATTTAATGGATGTTGCTAATAAGCATGCAAATGACTATTTTATCCTTGTCTTCTTCCTCTATTCAATGGCTACATGGGGTAAATCACAAATGATATAGGTGGTAACATAGGAAACCATAAGGGTTATATGAGTGGACAATAAATTACAGGGTTATCCATGTAAAAAGAGTCAACCATAAAAGGTGTAGTTGTAGTTTCCCCCTAGTTTATGAATTTTAGGCTTAGATCTTTTTATCTCATTCAAATAAAGGATTCTCACACATTTTTACTGAACACGTTCTTTAACTTCTGTATATCAAGGGAAAGAGGGACATATCTTTTATGAACACAAGACCCAAAATTTTATCCATAAAGTTAACCCTTAAATTTCTGTCTGAACCAGAAAGGATAAAATAAAAGATTTTCTTTGGGTTTATATCATAATTCATAAGAAAGGGTATGAACTCTTTCATGTACGTAGGCATGAATATTCAAACTCTGAGTCAGTAACTCTTCTAGCAACTTTCTAGTTTGTCAAACCTGAATAGTGACCACGTTTTCCACTACTTGATCCTCATTCTTTTCTTGCACAATAACCCTCTGTCCGCTGCAGATATCAAAACAAAACTAACTTCAAGAATGACAAGAATGGTTTCCATACTTTATGAGAAGAAAATCAAGAGGCCATCATAAAAGGTTGGAAGACGACTTCTATAGGTTGAGTAAAAAATGTTATTGGGTACCAAGTGAGACAAAATTTACGGAATATTTGGTGTTACATTTCACTAGGCTTCTTTGGTTTTTGAAGCTAGATAAGACTACGCTTAAAAATGACTAACTTGAATTCAACCATAAAGATCCATAGTAGAATCCAGATCTACATGACAGTGTGTTACCTGTGTAGCCATGTCTTATAGTATAGCTCCTCAAGAGATTGGAATCCTGCATTAAATGAACCATGCATTACTTTTCATAACACGTGCCCTTAATGGATTCACTATCGTGCTTGCTGGTCAGAGTAGAATCTTATTACTGAAACAGAAACTCTGGAAAAAAGGTCAATTAGAATTTGTATTTTTTTGGAGAAAGAAATGAGTACATTTACCCTTTCTTTTTCCATATATCTATGCAGGAAACAAATAAAGTTGTTAAAAAGGAGGGGAAAATATAACTGCGATGGTATTGTCAAGGATTCAAATTTTGAAATCAAAAGAAATTTCATATAACAAGTTCAAAGATTGTTCATTTATAGGGATTCTAGCTGGAAAAGTTATTCAGATATTTTTTCATGACAGGCATAAAACTTAAAAGAAAAAATAGAAAGCAAGGCACCAATATATATAGTTGAGGCAAAACAGTAAGATTAAGCATTAAAATCAAAATGAAGGAATGGCATAATTGATATATCATATGACATATTTGATGGTTAATTGATATGCGATGATTTTTTACCTTGATTTATAAAAAGCTCATAAAATTTCTCAAATTTGTCAAAGAAGGCAGCAAGAATATCTTCTCTTCTAAATTGGTATGTCGTAACAGACAATTCTCTAAGAAATGTATTCAAGCATGTAGTTGGTTTCTCATTATCAACATTCAAACCTATACCTGCAAGAACAGAAGCAAAAATATCTGTGTCATCATTATCAACATAGAGTTTCTTCTTGACTATCCAAATTATGTGTGTGCGTATTGTTGATGGAGGCATTCATCTAATACTTGAACGGAACAAGGTCTATAGAAAAGTAACAAAGCAGCCAGTAGGTATGTGAAACCATACTTATTTCCAATCAGATATGCTAATCAGCAACCAGAGGATGAGACTAATTACCAGCAGAGACATTGAACTGCTTCGATTTAAATGTCGAGGTGCATAAAATACCTCCCACTTTGAGGCCATTTAAATAAAGATCATTTGGCCATTTTATTTTAACATCAACATATGGCAAGCCCTGAAATTCAAAAGATGTATTAACACAAGTGTATCAAAGTCTGGAGACTATAGCATCACCTATTAACTGAAATATGAATTTGACAAGGTTCTTTCTATATCAAACTCAGCAAGAAAAATGCACTCACATTTTTATCACAAACATCCTTTATTGCCTCCGTGACAGCAAGAGACACCACGTATTGTATAAGAGGCACGACTCGGCCATCCTCCATCTGCAAAGTAAAGGAAAAAAGAAGGCAACCCTTGGGAGATTCCCACGCATTCTTCGACCGGCCTGGAAAAGATCACAGAATAAATTGAATCCCAATAACACAATAAACCAGCAAAATCAATGTCAACCACTAATTGGCATTTCAAACCTCGCCCTTTGTACTGAACATCAGCCACACATACCGCACCGATCGGAAGCTCACAGAAATTCCTGAGAAAAAGCTAAATATCCATTCACTTCGTTTCAGAAAGGCAAACAAAGCTAAGGGCTTTTATGAGACTTACTGGGAGACGACGTCGTGCGTTGAAGGCAAGCGTGGAGACCAAAGGAGGAACCTTCCGAACCGATTGGTTGAGAGAGAGTTCATGAACGAATCCACCCCAAAAGCGTCTTCCTTGATCGGTTTTTCCGATTCAGAGTGCAGAAGAATTGAAAGCTCAGTGTTGTCAGTGAGCTTCAGAGCGCCACTGTTCTTCAGCGTTTTGGCAGTTTCATTCTCTGCCGATGATTTTCCGCATAACACCAACGCGCAACTTGAATTGCCATCCATAGCTGAAATTCGCAAACAGATTGATAAATTCAGAAACGAACTGATTTTACTGGATTTTCTCAGTAACCAAACAGTAGGGACCAAACTAACCTGAAGCAGCAACCCGTAGAGAGAGGCTGCTATTCGTTTTCTTTGTTGATAAAATGACCTTCTTCAGTGCGGAGAAAAACCCTAGTGACCTAGTGAAGGCGTAGGACATTCAACTTGAAAAGACCAGAACTTTCAGCGAGAATTGAAAGGTTTCAGCTTCGGAGACGGAAAAGAACGACAAGTCAAGAACACAAGGCTTCGTAGCACGCCACGTCCTCTCATGTAGGGCCCGCCACCTTAACCCCACAAAACCCCAAAATTAGAACCAAAAAAAATAAATAACTCATTTGCTATATCATCAAAACTTCGCCACCATTGACGTCGTCGTTTGGTGAAGAGCGAGCAAACACAGACAGAACGCCAATCATGGAAGAGTTGCAGAGAGCTCTTGAGGACCGAGGCTTAACCGTTTCGAATGTTCCAGAGAAAGGCCGTTGCCTCTTTACCACCAGAGACTTCTCTCCAGGTGTCCTCTTCCCCTCCCTCTCTCTCTGTCTCTCTCTCTCTCTCTGTAGCTGAGTAGCTCTGCTGCTTCAGAACAGCGATAATGGAGGTTTTGAATTGCAGGGGAGGTGATTATAAGCCAAGAGCCGTACGTTTCTGTGCCAAACAACTCCTCAGCGGAATCCAGGTGCGATGCTTGTTTCGAATCAAGTAATCTCAAGAAGTGCTCGGCTTGTCAGGTTGTGTACTACTGCAGTAACTCATGCCAGGTATGCCCTAGGCTTCGGATTGGTAATTAGATTACATTCATGGAGTTCTTGTATTTCTCATTCGTTGAAGTCCTGGGTTTTTGTATTATGCAGAAGTCTGAATGGAAGCTGCATCGTCTAGAATGTGAAGCTCTCTCGAAGCTTCACAAGGAAAGAAGAATGGCTGTCACGCCTTCTATTCGTCTCATGATCAAACTCTACCTTCGCACAAAATTGCAAACTGAGAAGGTAAAGATTTTCTTATTTACACAGAAAGATTCAATTTTTAATTTTGGGTATAAAACATTAATGTTATTAGATTTTTCCTTTAGGTCATTCCTGCTTCTGCTATGGACAACTACAAGTTGGTGGAGGCGTTAGTTGCTCGTATCCTTTTTGGCTTTTTCCAATTTAGCTTTCCTTCTTGTTGTAGCTGTTTACTGTTTTATTAATTCTTTTTTGTTTCTTTTAATAAAGATATGTCGGAGATTGATGAGAAGCAATTGGTGCTGTATGCTCAGATGGCGAACCTTGTCAGCTTGATACTTCAGTGGCCCGGTATCAATATAAAAGAGATTGCAGAAAACTTTTCCAAGGTGTGATTTTATAAACAGTTTTTCGGTTCTGTTTTTCTCAATTATTACTGTTTTATTAATAAAAGTGACTGAATTTGCACCATGTAATGCAAGTGAAGCTTCACTATCATGTAAGTGTTGTGGTAATTCTGGTGAACCCAATAGCAAATGTTAGGCAGTAAAACCGTTGTGTTGGAGGTACTTCAGGCATTTATGCATAGCACAATGAGATGTTCAAGTTATATTGTCAGTTTGGCATGTACCCAACACAATCAATGCGATCATCTGGTGTCTAACTAAGTTCTTACAAACTTGTAATGATATGTTACAGTGCTATTGTCTGCATGACTTCTTTCGATCCTTTATTGTATGGACTCAAACGTTGTTTATCTTAATAAGAATGCAATTTAAATTTTTTTAGTGGAATCTTTGGGAATTTTGATTCTCTGCGATCCATGCAGCTTGCATGCAATGCTCACACAATTTGTGACAGTGAATTGAGACCCCTGGGCACAGGATTGTATCCTGTCATTTCCATTATTAACCACAGGTAACTATGTTAGTGGATAAAAGTATTTTCAGTGTCACCCTC
This sequence comes from Prunus avium, assembly GCF_002207925.1. The sequence continues at coordinate 639,253 of NW_018921266.1, forward strand.
TTGCTATTTGTTTGCTAAATGGTTCTGGTTCTGTAGCTGCTTGCCCAATTCTGTTTTGTTATTTGAGGGAAGATCAGCAGTCGTACGTGCTGTGCAACATATACCCAAAGGTGCTGAGGTAGTATATGCTTCTTTAACTTGCTGGCCATTATGATTTCCAATTAAGAATAAGAGATTACATCAAGGGTTTATGCGTTGAATATGCAGAAATGTATGATCATAGGGGAGATAATTAATAAGTTTAAATTGCTTGACAAATAGACTCTAAAGGAATGAGCTGCATGTCCCTTGGTCATTCTATAAAGTGCTTCATTAATAATCGAGAAGATTTATTCTGCAATGACGTTTTTTATAATCTCTTAATGCATTCACAGAACTCAACCCTATCTTGTGAATTATTTAGGAAAATATTTTAAATTTATGATCCTTTTTCTCTTGTGAATAATTTTAGTGTCTCATATGCTGTCAAGACGTTATCTGACTTTCTTTAATGTGAAGTAAAGTTACTTAGTATCATGTTATTGCACGAATTTTGACAAGAAGTCAAATCTAAAGGCTTCTCTGTTTGTCAATTTCATTTTCAAGGTGTTGATAAGTTACATAGAAACTGCTGGAAGCACTCTGACTCGGCAAAAGGCACTAAAAGAACAATACCTTTTTACTTGCACATGTCCCCGCTGCAGTAAAGTGGTACTTATGACTTTTACTTTTTCTTTTTTATTTCTTTTAAAGAATGTGACGTTGTGAGTCATGTAGCATTTGTCTTTTGATACTGGAATATGTAGAAACTTATCCTATTTAAACTAAAAATGAAGTTGATTTTGTATTGAAGGGCAAGTATGATGATATCCAAGAAAGTGCAGTTCTGGAAGGCTACCGATGCAAGGATAATGGATGCATTGGCTTTTTACTTCGTGAGTCTGGTATGTAATTACCTGTATTCAAGCCAGTGCGGTGAAACAAAATAGAAAATAAGAGTGAGTTAGGCAGCTAAAGCAACTATATTTCATTGTTTGCAATTTGGATGAGCAGATGGCAATGGATTCATATGCCAGCAATGTGGACTTGTTAGGAGCAAAAAAGAGATAAAACAGATAGCAAGCGAACTAAAATCATTGTCAGACAAGGCTCCTATATCTACACCCTCTCACAGTATCCTTCTTTCTTTGTGCTAAGAATTACTCGTCTTTTTGGGCAATCTTATGTTATGATTACTTATAATATTTTTGTGGTTTTTTTGTATTCAAATTTCATCACCATGATTTGATCTTTGACTAAGTTTAGATTACCAGGAAGCTATATCTGTGTATAAGGCAATTGAGACACTGCAGAAGAAACTATATCATCCTTTTTCAATCTCTTTGATGCAAACTCGGGAGAAGCTTTTAAAGGTAACTATTTGTTTTTTTATTTATTGTTCTTTTCCTATTATACTAATGAAAGTAGTGATGAAGTCGAACTCATTTGTAATATATGTCACACACACATACATATGTATGTATCAAATGGTTCTGGAAAAAGTTTGTTAAAGTTTCTGTTTTATTTTATATTTTATGCAAAAACAGATCTTGTTTGGCTCCTTTAGGTACAAATGAAATGGTTTTACTTAATTGAAATTGTAACAATTAGGATAAGTGAATTACTAAACTTAGGAAGGTACGATTTGGGGTTTGTCCTCTATGAATTGAAGTATGATAAGTTTGGTATTGTTTTACTTTCTAGTGAAATGCAAATCATGTTCTGTTTGCGGAGCATTGGAAATGGTTTCTTATTGTCTATGTATAATTTTTTGGCAATTGTCATTAGCCTTATTAACACTAAAAGTACTTTTAGATCAATGATTTTGGGCACTCAGTAAAGTAGTAGTAAATTGTGGTTATTCTAATTTCATGAGAACGTCAAACACTGTAAGGTAACATGCAGTGACTTTAATTCCTAATGTTCACTTAAATTATGCATTTAATTTCTTGAAATCATATTGTGTTCAGATTTTGATGGAGCTGGAAGACTGGAGTGAAGCTCTAGCATATTGCAGACCGACCATTCCAGTGTATCAAAGTATGTCTTGTTTCTTCTTTTTCATTTCTGTTTTTATATTCATAAGAATGTATTGTTTCTTTTTTATTCCACATTTGAGATATTTAATTCCTCTACTTTTTTTCCCTAACTTTTAACTGTTCAAGTTGGTGTCTTCCAGTTAGAAGTTATTTTTCATTTTAGTTCAAAGATCAGATTACTTTTGTTCTCGTTGCTTAATCAATGGGTCTCTAAGTACAACCGAATAAACTGAGTTTTGGTAAAAGAAATGGAAACTAAGGTGTTAGGATATTGTGGATTGAGTCAATTGAGGCCAGTGCGTGCTCCACATGTGAGATTAAATCTCCATCTTACAAGGCGCTTCCATTCAAGTTTAAACTTCTACTTTGGCATGCACACTGCATTTACCTCGTAACCAATTATAAGAAACTATATTGAAAATTATCGATGCACATCTGTTTACTATACTGCCGCTAACATCCCGAATTTCACTCTGTTTCACTACAGGAGTATATCCAGGTTGTCATCCTTTGCTTGGATTGCAATATTATACCTGTGGAAAGCTCGAATGGTTAGTATTTTTTGTCAAATCGTCATAGGAGTTTTCTGTTGAATCTTTAAACAAGTTGATTTGTTGTTACAGGTTACTAGGAGACACAGAGAATGCTGTCAAATCTCTGACCAAGGCGGCAGATATACTGCGGATTACTCATGGGACAAGCACACCTTTTATGAAGGACCTGTTCGTGAGGTTGCAGGAAGCACGCGCTGAAGCTTCTTATAAATTTTCGTCAGAAAAGTCTGATTCTTGTTAACAAGCTTACTTGTTTTGGGATTTTGTGTTGTGCATTTCTGCTATTACTTCGCATATCCAATCTATCAATCTTTATTTATGCATTATTATCAAAGGGGATACCAAATTTATTGAACATGGAACCAAACTTCCATTCACTTCTTGCATTTCTTAACCTAACAGCTAAACATCCATTGAAATATGAAAAATATTACACGTGTGATAATATCATTGGTGGTAAGGATGAGTAATTGCCATATTCTGACAGTACCAACATTTCATTCTTTATGTCTGGCCTTACTGTTAACCTCATTCTTCTATGACAAAGCAAGTAATTGCCATATTTTGTTGCCACACCTGTTGGTTTTTAAAAGCTTGGCACGAGACACCAAATTTCAGTAATTTAAGTTAAATATATTTTCTGCATAAAAAAAAATTACATATATTTTCCATGCATTATGCTTAATAAAGGACAAGGAAAGGATAAAGAACATACACGCCAATCACTCTGAGCAGATTTTCTATTATATTTAACAAATCAAAATAACACAGCAGGAATATTACATATCATTACAAAGAGATGGAAGAGAATGATGGTAACCGAGCATGATTTCCCGATGAGCCGAAATCAGCTGACAAAAGTGGATACCACCTGACATCTGAGTTTCACAACAATGGGGGCTGAAATTGTGATAAAAAATGCTTGGACCTTCACCTATTATCCCTCTGAATTTGATATTAAATGTTCCTGGAGCTGAAAGCAAAGCCTTGACATTTGGGAGAGCAATTTACAATGTTGGTCTCGCGATGTTATTAACTGAGACCCTATTGAGGGGACAGGGTCCTTAAGCAGTTGCTGGATTTGACAACATAGCTTGGAAGCTTCAGAGTCATTGTCACAAGTTTGGGCAATAAGTTGAAGCAGTTTACAGTTTTCGTCATGAGGCAAAGATGGCTGGTTTGGAACAGGGGGAACAATGAAAGGGTGTTGAAGCAGCTGAGGAATCCGCCACCTTTCATTGCGGTCCCATGCAAGGCACTTTTTCATAAGATCCAGAAGCCAGGGGTTAGAGACTGGTGCATATGTGATTTCATGGTTGGGATCTGTTATAACTTTGAACTTGGCCCAGAAGGTCTTGTAGTCTGCGAATGGGGTCCTCCCGTATACCATCTGATAAAGGATGCAACCAAGGGACCAGATGTCTGACGGCCGACCACATTTGATAGTGTTTCCATCTGCATCACTCTCGTTGCACATGAATGCTTCTGGTGACATGTAGCTAAGTGTACCCACCTGAAAGTGTCGAAACAGAAGAACTAATCAAAAGTACACATAATGCATATCCGGTAACCTCCAACATACTAAGGAGCCATATCATGTACAATAGAGCATGGTGCATATGGCATGCCAGTACAATTTACCATTATGAAAAAAAGTGAGAAACCATATTTCTAGATGCTGCAAACATATGTTTTCTCAAAAGGGCAGCAAGCAAAATGGGATGTGCATTCTACTTAACTGGTATTTCCAGATAATAACAGATCGTAGTTCCAGAAAAAGAGGGAGGCCTAAGTGATAATCACCTGAGAATCCCTTTGGATGTTGGTTGTATCACTCATTATCGCTTTGGCAATCCCAAAATCAATTAGCTTTAGGGAGCCTTTGACGAGAAGGAAATTAGCTGGCTTCAAGTCAGAGTGCACAATTCGTTCCTCGTGTATGGTGTTAACCGCCAGAAGAATTTGCTGCCATATTTTTCCACAAGATTGGTTCAGCTTTTTCATACTCAGAATAATCACCAAAATTAATCTATTCCACAATAATAATTAACAAGTGCATGCACACAATTATGCCAGACTTTTGGAAAATCTCACCAGCATAATGCTAGAACATATATTTAGAGAAACGGTAGCTGCAAAAGCAGTAACCAAATTAGAAAAGCGTATGATTCATACAACTTTAGAGAACTAACAAGTGGTAGAAACCCATGTTTTAAAGGATCTTTGGATGTAAAATGGAAACTGGATCTGCCCACAATCGGTTTAATAGCATTCTTGGTTAGGAATTTTAGTATGCTGCCAGCACCACAATCATCACACTACTGAAAATGAGGTCAACTTGATATCATGACTTCGTGTTTCCTTAAGTTGACTACATGTTAGGAACATAGTCAAGTATGGACATATATGGCTTGGGGAAAATAACCACTATATACAGGCAACATGTCAGATTCTATGTAACAACTATATATATATATATATATATATATATTATAATAATAATAATTAACTAGGTGCAGCAATATCTATATGGGTCATATCAATAAAGAACCTAATAGAATCCCCCAAAACAATATCACCAAACAAACAAAACGAGCAAATACCAAATACCATTAGACGAAAAGTGAACCTTTAGACAATCATCCTTTTGAGTACCAAAACAAACACAAAGCACTGCAAAGAAATTAACAACAAAATATCAAGGTGTATAGCTCAAAAACCTGCCAGTAGAATCGTAGCCAGTTCTCATCTATGGTCTTTTTAGAGACGTCCATTTCCTTCCACTGCTGGGACAGCATGTGAGCTAAATCAATTTCGCCATATTCAAGCACCATGTATATGTACCCGTCATCCTTGACTCTGCCATCTTTATTACTCATGGAGCCACTCAAGACTTCACGGAGCAAAGCCTTATCTGTCACCTAGTAACAATAACAATTATAGGAATTATATATCTTAATTAACAACCTGCAATCATCCAACTTTCAGACATTAGAAAATCCACATGCAATAAAAATTGAGTCATTGCGCAGTATGTGTATTCCTATCCCGTTGTCCTAGGATTTGTCGTGTATCTTTTGTATGAAAACAACTCTGCCTCCTCAACCTGTGTCCATGGTACATAGGTATACTTTCTAGCATAAATCTAGCATCTTCTGTATGAACTTCATGCTAATTATTATATGATACCGAAGTTTACAATTAACAGGAATATTTAAATGAGGAAATATACTTGTTACATAACGGATTTCCAACTGTCGGTGCATAAACTCTCTCTTGGGTTCCTAACTGTCAATTACATACGCGGCACATCCGAAAATGGTCATCAATATCACATGTAATATACAAGACCTTGCTCCAAGAAGAATGGATGGAGCAAAATTCATTGGATTAGATGAAAACGAGCAGATTCCTAATCATTTTTACCGTTATTTTCTTTGAAGCTACTTTCTTTAGCTTGATCAGAGAACCAAATCAGACACCTAACTAACTTAGCCAACTCTAGTGTCACCTCAATCTCCTTCCGAGTCTGTTCATTTTAATCAAGCCACTTTATTGACCACAATTTTGGCCATCTGATGCTCCTCTAAGCATTTGTCACTCTAAAGAACCAGTTAGTTGGCCGAGTTAGATGACTTAATTGGCTACATTGAGGTATCCTGTGAAACATTCCCTTGAAAACCCATTATTTGGACTTTATAATGATCTTGGCCATCTTGAGATCAAGAGTCTACAACCGACACTCTAATTTGATGGTTGATTTCAACCTGACTTCATTTTCATCTTAGGTCCTCGTCTCTGTCGCAGCATACAAAAATTTGAATTGCATAGTTTTACCCAGACATAATATAGCAATGCTGTAAATGAAATTATCTGCATGTTATAATATGAACGATTTTAGGTTGAAAGTGAGTACCTCGTAGTCTATAAGCTGTATGATATGGTTTTTTCCTTTCAGCCTATCCAAATACTCAATTTCCTGACAAAAGCCAAAAGCAGTAGCGTAATCACGTCCTTTGAGCTTGATTTTCTTAAGTGCATAGATTGTACAGTCTGATGATATGACTTTGTGAACCTCACTGCTCCCTCCGCTACCTATTTTTCCGAGCCTTTGATAGAGCTTCCCATTAACTTTAAAAAACAAGTCAGGATCATAATTCCTTTTACGAGGGGCTGATGCACCTTTACCACTTGCAGCCTTTTGTTGTTTTTCTGATTTAGAAGACTCTAACTTCATATCAATACACGAATTTTGGGGCAAAGGAGCCTGAGATTGTGTATTGGTAACATCACCCGTAAGCCCTTTCCCTTCAATTGACTTAGCATCAAGAAGAGAAGGATTTTCCATAATCTTAGTTTCCTTCAGCATGCAGCCTTTTTGCTCCTTAGAAAGGTCATATTCCTTAACTTGCATTTGGGTATCAATTGCAGCGGTAGAAGTTTGGGCTGCAACAGCTATATGGTCAGTTGACATTCCACTGCCGTCCTTTAAAGAAGCATTTGAGGGCTTTATCATTTTCCCTTGAGTTACTGGTTGAGGATTTATATTAAAATCCCCCGAAGGTTCTACTGCCACATGAGAACCACTATGCAAATGAGTACAATAAGTTGTCGAACTAAGCATGGGTGCTGAAGTAGCATGGACAGACGTTGTCGTAGCACATGATGGCCCAACAACTGAGGATTGAGTCATAGGCTGGCTTAAGAAGTTCTTGAATTGATGCAACTGATCATGAACGGCGGTTGTTCTCTTTGCCAATGAAGAAGAAATCCCACCATCAGACTTCAAACTGATATCAGATTCTGTGTTCTGAATATTCTGATGCTTTGAGTCATGATTGATAACAGCTGAAGCCTCTGCTTGACTGCTGGAAACCCATTCCATTTCTGTCAATGCAAGTGAACGCATATGAGATGATAAGTACTCCAATCCAGTGGCCATATCATCATCGGCCCCTGCATGTTAAGAGAGAAGGAAAACATTTTCGGGGCATAGAAAGAACCTCAAAATAGTATTCTGTACACAGCATTAGCAATAATTCATAAAAGTGTGCAATGTCACAAAGAGAGCTGCCTAAGAAGCACCAAAGCACAGCAATAAAACCCAGCAGATTTAAAAGAAGTAAGGAAATATTACCCAGGGGAGTGGCAATGCTTCCCGTTGAAAATTGGACTTTTTTTTTACCATCGATCTGTTGAGACTCGAAATTCACGGGACGCATCTGATTATTGTCTTTACCACCAGGTTTGATTTGATCTATCTGCCCATCAAATGGGTTTAAGTGTTCGTCAAAGGTTTGGGTGCTAGCGCCTGAACTGGAAAATGGTGTAATACATGCATCTTCGTGAGTTTCCTTGACAACAGTGGGCATGTTGTTTGGCTGCACAGTTGAATCCTTTGCAGCATTACCCTCACTCATTGAAGCTACTTCTCTCGACTTCTTGGTGTCAATCAGAGGGGCCACACTTGAAGCGGAACTTTTGGATGCGCCTCGCTGGGGGACCACCATACGCCGAGGTTTTATGCTATTTGACTGCATTACTCCTGAATGTTCCTCGAAATGAGCACTTAAAGAATTAAGGCTGCGTTCACTCATCACATTCAAAGAACTAATGAAGTAATTTTAAAAAAATTATCCTATCTCAATCATATAAATGAGCACTTGATGCAAATGGGCTGCCGGATTTTTCAGTATAATCACTGAGCATTTAAGGGTCAGTAGTACCAAAGCTAAGCAGTTTTACTTCTAAAGACATATGCTTTACTATAAAAGTTTTATCCAAAATTTCAAACTCTAATCTACTTCAAAACCCAGAGCATAGTTCAGTGATGCCCCAAATCAAGCCCACAATCTATAAGCTAAACTGTAATAGGGCAGCACGTACTAAATAACTAGATAAACCAAAAGCTCAAACTTTGCATTTATCAGAAAAATGTAAAGGCACAAGTATTACAAATTCAAGAAGAAACCTTGAATTTGTAGAAGGTACACTCACTGTAGAACCCTAACGAGAAAACCCTCAAATTTGAATTCTCAATTTCACCCAAAAGTAAAACAACTACACAAAGAAAACCCTAGTTACTACATTAACTTTGAGAGACGGAGAGAGAGCGGTACCGAGAGGGCGGTGGCGCTTGAAGGCGGCTTGAACATTGCGGAGTAAGTGCGGCGAAGAGGAGGAAGAGAACGAGGAAGAGAATGACGAAGACGAAGATGATGTGGAATCCAGGTTGGTCGGACGGATCAAATTCCTCGCCCCAGCGGGTCGGACTGGAAGGTTAGCCTCCCCGTCCATGGATGGATCTCACCGGCATTTCTATGGGGACAAGAGGGCAAAATGGGAAATTTCCAAAGAAGGAGGAATGGCGGGAAGATATTCAACTGGGGATTTGGTATTTAGGGTTTAACAGAGGGATTTTGATATCCATGAGGAGGAGTGAGAGAGAGGACCTGAAACCACACAGCAGCACAGAGCGAGAGAGGAGCACTGGGAATTTGAAACGCTCCCTCTTGGCGCTCTTGCTTGCTTTCCTTCCCATGAGCTTTTTCTTGGGCCGATACGCATTGGAGATTGGACATGAAATTATGGTTTACCTAAAAACCCAAGCTAGCCCAAGCATCCCCAATCCGTAAACCCAAATGATTGACGAAGACAACAACACAATTGGGCTACCTATGGCCCATTGCCAATGTTTTTGGGCCATCTCATTTAATCCTCGTAAATAAGAGTGGTGATATTTGGACGATGCCATATTGACATGGGTTCCACAAAGGTTGGGCCCACATGGCAAGAGTCGCTCTCACTTTTTGTGGTTTGTTTTGTTTTTTTAGAAAGCGGTATTCTAAATTAAGGTATGGAGAGGAGGATCGAATTCAGTACGCTACTTTGGTCAACTGATGTAACCCATGTATACTTACTCTCACCTCTAATGTGGTAAAAATAACATTGTTCTATAGGCAACATAACTCCTCACATGAGGTCCTTTTTTTAGGTGACTGTGAGGGACAAACTTATTACAACTCCAATGGTTAATAACTTCTATCACTCGTGCCTGTATAAGCCAAAAAAAAAAAAAAAACCCCAAAAACCCGTTTGAATAGGAAAAAATGTGGTGACCCTTAGCGGTGTCAAGTCTTAAAATCGCTTAATATCTAGTTAAGAAGTAGACTCTGACAATTTGCTACCAAGCAGGCTATCAAAGGTTCAACTTTCAATTTTTACTGTTGGAATGTGATCATCTAACTAAAAATTAATTTGGCAATAGATGAAGAAACCCTTTTAAACTCTTGTCGTAGACTTCCATTCTTCAACGTGAGATGCTCATAACATTCACACCCTGAATTGCTCTGTCATTTCCTCACTTCTTAAAACAATTACATGTTTTAAATACAGCATTGGAAAAAGAGGTCCAAATCAAATTTGAATTGTTATTCCTCCTCTTTCTTAACAGTACAAATTTTCGAATTGTTAACTCTGTGATTCTCATATTCCATACTTTGTACTTAGCAACGGTTACCAAGCAAAGCTTGCCATCCCTTGGCGTTAAAGCTTAGGGATATGAAAAGCAACAATCAAACATTTAATTAAAGATGAACAACTTGTTGGGTGGAATGGATTGCTTATTAAAGTACACAACTTTATTCCAACACCATATGGCTTTGCATGATTTTGAGAGCAAAAGGAATCAAAATGAAGCAGCTTTTCCCCAGAAGAGAGGCACAGCACTATAATTATTGTCTAATTAGTGTGTTTGCTTACCTTATTGTGCGCTGTGCTTAGCCCAAAAAAGTCTTCCCTTAGGCTTAGGATGGAACCAAAGCCTAGCTTGAAGTTTCTATTGGCAACCTCTGCCTCGCCATAAATTGCTGTTGGGTTTCTGAAACCGAGCCCCAGTTGGTTGCTCTGCTTCCAATATATTATTCTAAGTGTTTTAAAACCGAACAATAATATATTATTAAGAAGATATTGTGGAAGGATTGTCATATTTATGTGAAAGCCATGCATTGTGTGTGGGTGAGAGGACCCATTAATTAAATCCTATAGAAAATTATTTGAATGAATCATGTAAAATGCCGTTAGTTTTACATTGGTCTCAATTGATTTCTCTTGTTTCACATTAAAATTCATTAGTTTTAAATTGAGATTTGTAGTTCAAGTAGTTAAAAGCATTTATTTCTGCACATGAGGTTCTAAATTCAATTATCCTCTCTTCCACTATCGCATGTATATAAATAAATAAAATCATTAGTTTTATTTGTAGTTTATAAAACAAATGGTTAACATCACACTAATGCCATTTGAAAAACAGATCATGTTGTTTGAATGGTTTTTATTTCTTAATAGTAAAAGAAACACAACTACCATAAAAAATATGTAGAACTCTTTCCACTTTTTGTTATTTTTGTAATGTAGTAATACCAATATGTTTCAATTGATAATCATGTATGAGATTTGAAGGGTTTTTTTTTAATCATATAAGATTTTAAGTTTTGAATCTTCATCCTAAGCTATGTTTCTTTTTTGTCACTGACTCACTAGTAATAAGAGATATATTAAATATGTGCAACCCATAGTTTTGTCTTCTCTTGCCATCCAAGCATCACTCCCCCATCATTAACAAATAACAATATCTTTACACAGATCAATCACTTATCTATTTATAAATCAACTTCTGTACACACAACAAGAAAAGCCCCACAGAACCCTAATCTAAGCTTTCTACAAAAGCCTGCCAAAGGGAGCTCCTTTGCAACCCCACCCAGCTGTCTGTCTCAGCTCATGTCTCTGAAAGCACCCCATCTGCAATTCTGAAACTAAAACCATAACCCACCATTTTATTCAGCTCAAACATCACAAATTAGATGTCTTCTTCAGCCATGGCTACCTCTAAACTCAAAACCCAAAGAAAACCCACCAAGCAAATACTCCAAAAGGCTCAGAAACAGAACCAAAACCAGAACCAGAAGCCCCAAAAGACAGAGAAGCCACCCTATTGGTCTGTTGTAAGAGGCTTATTGACCTGTAAACAACTCCAGCCACTTCAGCTACAACAATGGCGCCTAAACTCAAAACCCAAAGAAAACCCACCAAGCAAATACTCCAAAAGGCTCAGAAACAGAACCAAAACCAGAACCAGAAGCCCCAAAAGACAGAGAAGCCACCCTATTGGTCTGTTGTAAGAGGCTTATTGACCTGTAAACAACTCCAGCCACTTCAGCTACAACAAGGGCGCAAACAGCAGCTTCTGCAACAACAACAACAGCATGAGCAAGCCATGGAGGAAAGTAATGCTGCCAAGAAAAGCAAGAAAATGAGATGCTCTGGCTCACTGTGTAACAACACCAAAATCATGCACAGGCCTGAAATAGGATCTCCTGAAGTTCATAAGAAAAGGGCTTCAATGGGTTCAAGTTACAGTAATGAAACTTCAAGCAGATCCATGAAAGCTCCTCTGCATGAGCTCAATGGGGTTGTTTCTACCTCTTCTTCTTCATTATCTGCAGTATCTACTAATAATTCTTCTGTTGGTGGTGGGTCTTTTAGAGCAATGCCTTTCAGGAGATTCTCTGGCTGCTATGAGTGCAGAATGGTGGTTGATCCTGTTCTTGGTTTTGCTAGAGACCCTTCTCTGAGAGGCAGCATTTGTTCATGTCCTGAATGTGGTGAGATTTTCATGAAAGCTGAGAACTTGGAGCTTCATCAGGCTGTTAGGCATGCAGGTACCTCTCACAATTCTCAACAATTTTAATCATGCTCACATGTGATGTGATCTGAGAAAACCCTTTATTGCTCAATTTAATAATTAAATGTCTTTATTCATAACAGAAATGATACATTAAAAATTAATTTATCTCTACACTCTGAGCTTATAATAAGTATTATCAGCTAGGACTTGTGAAGCCATAAACTTTCAGTTTCAGAACCTTTCTCTCTCTCTTTCTCATACTTCAATGCACAATTAATTTCTGTTACTAGCTAGTTACAATGAGTTCATGAGCACCATTGCTCTTCCTGCATCATTTCAAAACATGTTACCAATATCAATACACAATTTACGGAAAACCATGTTCAGATTTTCAGTCTTTTTAAATAAATTTCAGAAAACCATGCTCAAAGTTTCAATCTTTTTTAATCTCTGTCACAAAATCCACAGTTTCTGAACTGGGTCCTGAAGACACAAGCAAGAACATAGTGGAGATCATATTCCAGTCCAGCTGGCTAAAGAAACAGACCCCAATATGCAAAATCGACCGCATCCTCAAAGTCCACAACACCCAAAAGACCATCTCCAAATTTGAAGAGTACAGAGAATCCATCAAAGCCAAAGCCACCAAGCTCCCAAAGAAACACCCTCGCTGCATTGCAGACGGCAATGAGCTCCTCAGGTTCCACAGCACCACATTTGTGTGCTCACTAGGCCTAAACGGCTCCTCCAATCTCTGCAACTCAATTCCACATTGCAATATCTGCAGCATAATAAAAAGTGGGTTCAATAAGTTCTCTGGAGACCTAATCGAAGACGGCATTTTGACAACAGCAACAAGTGGAAGAGCCCATGACAAGGCTGTGGTTGCTGCAGAGGACAGTGGCAAGAGGGCAATGCTGGTTTGTCGTGTGATTGCAGGGAGGGTGAAGAAGAACATGGAGGATAGTATTGGTATTGGACCTATTGGTATGGAAGAGTATGACTCTGTGGCTGGAGCTGTGGGAGTTTACTCTAATTTGGATGAGTTATATGTGTTTAATCCCAAGGCTATTTTGCCTTGTTTTGTTGTCATATATGGAGGTTTCTAAACTTTTTAATGAGTTTTTGGCCACACTTATGTTATATATTGCTAAGATGATTAAGACTTAATTCTACATTTGACTCGTTTAAATGTTTATGTAAGAAAAATTTATGCATACACTGATAACTGTAATTTCTTCGTCCGTATAATCTTTTGAATATTTTCTAAAATTTGGTGTTCTGTAGGGAGTGAGTGAAGTGATCCACCATGATCAGTCTATCAGTTTAGAACTTAGAAGGATGTGCATGCACGTAGATTGATGGAATTGTTTAGATCATTTTTGTTGGGTCAACGAGGAACCCTAAAGTTCTTGGTGCCAGCTGACAGATGCTAAATGACAAAAGGAGTCATGCTGGTTTAGATAAATTATTTGCATAAAATTTTGTGTAACTGTTAGTGCATTAATGACTAAGGTGACATTAAGTACAAACTGGGTTTTGGAATTTGTATATCTTAATCCTACCAAGGACGTAAATTTTTTGTTCACTGTAATCTAAATTTCTGTTTGCATTCCCCTTGCAATGCAAGTTGTGAGGGAAGAAAGAAGAAAATAATAATTCCTTGAGAAACTACAAGTCAGATATACAATACAATAATCATCAAGCTTTAATGTCCAAGTCCAACCTAATGGCCCCAAATTCCCAATTAGGCCATTATTAAGGGCTCCTCCTAAGTTCTTTGGCCTTGAAAGTTTGATATGAGCTTAAAGAAGGGTAGGCAGCTTTTACATCAAACAAAAGGAAATGGATAAACTTGCGCTTTCAAGGCCAAGCGAAAGGGAAACAAACAGACAAAATGAAAGGAACATAAATACAAGTAGGTTCTCATATTTTTCATGTGCTCGCACACTGAGAGGTCAAAAGTAACACAATCTTTTTTTGGTATTACATATTAGACTCGACGAGAACTGGATATTTAAACTCAAGAACTCTTTCAACATTAATTATTAAAAATAGGGTTAAATAATTTTTTGGTCACTGTGTGTTTCCTTAAGTTTAATTACAATTTATAGACATTCTATTATCTTTTGTTAACTTCCTTTAAGTGCAGTTTTTATTTTTTTTATTTTTTTACGAGTTAGGATATATTGTGCTACTAGGATTTAACGAATTGGGGGAAATCTTGGGTTGAAATCGGAATTGTGAGGTATAACATCAAATTAGATGCTACACTGAAGCTTGAATCGATTGAGTGAGAACCATATTATGACTTCCGATGGCAGGGAAATGTAATCAAGGTGATAGAGCACCAAAATATATTGGAAAGTTGTTGATTTCATTTTAATTTTATTTGGCTTTTTTATTTTCCTTATACTTCACAATTTCAATTTCAACCCAAGATTTCTCTCAATTTGTGAAACCCTAATAGCACAATGTACCCTAACTCATTGAGTTAGAGGAAGAACATTGATGGTGCTTCCGTAATGTCTATAAATTGTAAACTTTGGAAAACACAGTAACCAATTTGGCTAAATTTTTTCTCAATCATCAAATTGAATTTCCATATAAAACCCAATAACTAAAAAAGTATTTAACCTTAGATGTTTTGGGCCTCAACAACCCTTAAAAATAAATAAGATTTAGAATATGTTACCATTGCACCACGAATTCAATTCAAATACTAATCTGCTCTATGCATTCTCGTGCTAAGGCAGAAGCTACCTTCCAAATCTTGTCTCGTTGCATGTCTTCTGGTCTTGGTTTTACTGAACAAAGCAACAAGGATAGAAGGTTGCGCATGGCTTCTTGATTTGTGGGCCCCGCCCTAGTTTTACTAATTCTTGACTCTTTTTTTGTACTCATTGTCTCATCATTTGGAATTTTCTTGGTGTTTGATTAGAAGGTTCTAACAACAATGGTGCATGCAACGGTATGGCTCGATTTTGTACTCATCCCATTTCTTCCTTTTTTAAGTCAACTTGTTTCCCTGATCTCTCCCATCTCTCTACTTTTGATATTTATTTATAATTTCACATATATATAATTAAAATAATAATTTATTTACTTTCCAACCACTAGACATAGAGAAATTATTGTATGATACCAAATCATCACTTCAATTGATGATACTTCCGTTTATCTTTTATAGACGATTATAAACTTTTTTTTTTTAAAGCAGAATTAAAAACTTCAATTTCACCTTTTAGAATAATTTTTTTTAAAAGCTTTAATTATTTTAGAAATGACATGTTGCACATTTTCAATGGATGTATATACAGATGGGGTGGTAATTAGTAATGCACCAGAATAATTTTACCATATGGTACCAGTTTCTTTACCACTTGGAACTTGGAAGGGGTCAAGTTTGGCGCCAAAAAGAGACAGGCGCGAAAATTATGAATTTTTTATTATACGTAATTATCTGTGTAGCTTTTCTGCATTAACTTTATGTTATGAGCCATTGATGACAGTAAAAAGACTGAAAAAGAAAGAATAATCCAAGGCATGCTTGAGGAAAGGGAAACTCATGCTCTCACTTTATAAAGAGGAGAGAGAGGGTCAGGAGGAGGGGGGCAATGACAAAGAGTTCTCTGCCGTTCTGCACGGTGGAGGCCTTACAAAGCAAAGACCTGTTTTCTCTGCATTCAACAGTGAAGATGGAGGACCTCACTGCCTGCAACTGGTGGAGCCCACCCATGTTCCTCTTGTTGCTCCAATTCTGTCGGGTCAAGCTCATTTGGGTTGGACCAGCTTACCCGGTTTGATTTCCAGGACCATCTTATCTTTTAACCTCTTCCTGGATTGGGAATTTGGGATAAGAGCAATAACTTGTAGTTAAAGGCTATTTGACAGAAAGATAACAATTGGCACATGCAAGACTAGAGGCAAAATTGACAACTGATCAGCTCAATTGGCTTCTCTCTTTTTCCCCCCATTCTGCCATACAAGGAAAAGATGATTTACTTCCAATAACAGAAAAATATTTCACTTATGATTAGGTGAAGACCATGAGGAATGTGTATCTTTCCTTTTATGCCAAGAAGGAAGCAATGACAAAATAGAAATTAGTTATGCATAGACCAGAGATAAGGGTTATGTACCGAGATCTTTCTGAGCAACTGTGCATTTAGATGATGCAGTTAGCTGTATCAAAACCTGCATTAAACAGGAAAACTACAATAAGTAAACAAAACAATTATGATAGACAAGTGACAGCAGAAGCACAAAATGAAAAGCACAGTTGAACTACATAAGTAAATTAGTCTGCTTCTATCATTTTCTATTAAGAGGGGAAATTTTACATGGCTTGGCTAGATCCAAATTTCAACCTCAAGAAAGAGGAAAAAAAAAATCAGATTGATTTGTGGGTTTAAAATTAAAACAGAGGAAAGGAAGTGGTTTGACATACCATAACATAAAAAAAAAACATCTCTTTGGACTATGCCACTAAGGGCCATCTGTTTGCGGAGATTCTTGTTAGGTCTTCAGTAATAAAATGATCCGGTCATTAAGCTCGTGTAGGGACTTAACTTCAGAATGGTATCTGCGTCGTAGTTCGTCCAAATATGGATGCAAAGGAAGTTAGTTTCTGCACCATATACAATTTAAAAATGCAGTGTTTCTTAACTTGAAACTTCAACCCAGCTCCTTCCTGCTTCTTTTGCACCCACTTTCTTGACAGCCGCTCTAACCTTGCTTAAATCATTCCACATTCCCAATTCTGCATAAACATTTGAAAGTGTCACATATGTGGAAGGGTCTTCTGGCAAAGTTGTGAGAATGTGATCAGCAATAACATTAACAAGTTCAGTGTTTTTATGAGTTCCACAGGCCCCGAGCAATGTTCTCCATATGATTGGGTCAGGCTCAAATGGCATCTCAGCAATTAACTGTTCTGCCTCTTTAAAGTATCCAGCTTGACCGAGAATGTCAACCATGCAATAATAATGCTCTAAACCAGGTTCCACTCCATGTTCAATTTTCATTGAATTGAATATGGTCCGTGCCTCTTCAACTAGTCCAGCATGCCTACAGGCAGAAAGAACACCTACATATGTAATTTCATTTGGCTTCAATCCTGCTTCTATCATCTGATGGAATAATCTAATTGCTTCCTCTGCTCTTCCATTTTGCCCACACCCCACAATTATCCCGGTCCAACATACAGTGTCTCTTTCTTCCAAAGAATCAAACAGAGCTAACCCATCCTCAATTTCACCACATTTTGAGTACATATCAAGCAGGGATGTTACTACAACTTCCTCAGATTCATATCCACTCTTAACACAGAAAGCATGAACCTGTTTGCCACTTCCAAGAGAGGTTAAACTAGAACAAACTTTCAGAATAAACGAAATGACAAATTGATCTACTTCAATATCCAAATACACCATATCCCGAAACAGTGAAAAGGCTAGCCAGCTTAGTCCCTTTGTAGCACACCCTATGATCAAACCAGACCAAGCTACAGTGTCTTTTTTCGGAAGCCTGTCAAACAATCCTAATGCATCCTTAATGTTCCCCAGTCTTGCATAGAGATCTATAAGAATGCTTCCAACAATATGATATAACTCATACCCTGTGGTGACAACCAAGCCATGCACTTGACGACCAAGTCTCAAGTTGAGTAAGTTGATGCAAGCCTTTAAAGCACCACTGAAAGTGTAGGAATCCATCCATGCACCGGAGCAATGGATTTTTGAAACTAAATCCAAAGCTACACTATTGTGTTCATTAATGACATATCCTGAAAGCATAGAATTCCAAAGTGCCAAACTATCAGAAATGGAAGCATTGCACCTTGAGTGCTGATCAAACAG
This sequence comes from Prunus avium, assembly GCF_002207925.1. The sequence continues at coordinate 657,413 of NW_018921266.1, forward strand.
CTTTATGGCTTCAGTCAGTCCATTGCAATTTGAATACATATCAACCAGAGCTGACACAGTAAAACAGTCAGACTCAAAACCTGACTTTGTGGCATAACAGTGAATCTGTTTCCCAGAAGCTAGCAAACCGTGGCGACTGCAGGTTTTAAGAGCACACGGGAAAGTAAAACCATTGAGTCTGAGACCTTCTCGGTGCATTAAACACATAAATTCAAAAGCACGCGGGCTTCCATTGTTTGCGAAACCAGCAATAATGCTGTTCCAAGATACAACATTTGGCTCTTGCATTTGATGAAACAAATTCACTGCCTCATCCATCAAATCAGCCTTAGTGTACCCCGAAATGATCGTGTTCCACGAAGTGGTGTTTTTACTCGACATGTCATAAAAAACTTTCTTAGCATCACTCAAACTCCCACATTTAACGTACATGTCCAAAAGGGCATTCATCAAAACAGTGTCAAACTCCAACCTATCACTAGATATCCTCTCATGAATCAATTTACCCGTTCTGATGTAACCCGCCATGCCACAAGCTTTAAGAACGGTAGAGTACATGAACCCATTGGGCGTCTCTGAATCAGACTCCAACATCTGGGTATATAGCCTCACAGCCTTTTCAGGTTTCCCACAATTAGTATAACCAGAGACCATTGTGGTCCATGTAACAACGTTCTTGTCAGGCATTTCATCGAACACTTTCCGTGCGTCTTCTAAACAAGGAAATCCAACGTACATGGAAATCAGATTGTTGGCAAGGAACACGTCATTCGAAACGCCGAGCTTGATCAATTGGCAGTGAAATGATTTCCCGTGATTCACGGCGCGAACTCGCCCGCATTGGCGCAAAGCTTGAGCTATGCGGTTAAAATACCCAATTTCCATGGTCAATTGAATATGAGCTCGTGCATCGCCAATAATACAAGCACGTGCCCGCCGCGAGACTGGGCCCTACATGTTTGTAGTGAGGGCCCAGTGCTTTGCCTTACATGGGCTTCTAACACGTGGTCAAGGTTAAGCACCCACCGCACCGCTCACTGAGCCTTCAGATGAATTCTGACAGATATCTTCGTTTTGTCGTTTATAAAAAATACAGCAAACGATGAAATATAAAATGTCATATTTACCCTAACCTTAGAGACGGGCATGGCATACTTCCATGATGAAGTAATCTAACTCATGTTTATAAGTGCACTGGTTTTGTACCATATGTTATATTATGGTTAACCATAATCAAATTTTATTGCATTCATCACAAAAATTTAACAATAGTTTATAGTTATACATAAGGTCAAGTTAATATATATGTAACAAGTAGCACATGACCGTCTACTTCTTAATCTAGCGTTATTTCTCTTTTTAATGTTGAATGAAAAAGTTATCTCAATTGGTATACTAAATTTTTTCACATATCAAGCTGACTCTTGGTCTTGTAAATATCGAAAGAGATCCCAAAATCGAATCCTCCTCTCCCGCATTCATCACAAAAATTTAACAATAGTTTATAGTTATACATAAGGTCAAGGTAATATATATGTAACAAGTAGCACATGACCGTCTACTTCTTAATCTTGCGTTATTTCTCTTTTTAATGTTGAACGAAAAAGTTATCTCAATTGGTATACTAAATTTTTTCACATATCAAGCTGACTCTTGGCCTTGTAAATATCGAAAGAGATCCCAAAATCGAATCCTCCTCTCCATTGATTAAAGAAAACAATGCAGCCACTGTACTTGCTATATCAAAGTTGTTTCCAAGATACAAAACGATGCGCAAACTTGCAAGAACAAAGTATTTATGTTTATGTACTCAGAATTCAGAAATGCCTTAAAAGGCTAACAAAAAACAATCAAACTGCAAAACCAGCGTATCAACCCCTAAACCCCATCTGACCAGAGCTGGAATGTCATATCTGGCTAAAACTTATATGTCAAATATCCAATCTATATACGACAAATGTTGAGCAATGCCCCAACATTGCCAGAGGCTGCTCCTAACATCTCCATACGAAAAAGAGAAAAAAGAATAACATGAAATAAGGGAATCCTTCTGCAACCAAAATTGGAAAACCTGCTGTAAGGACTATCTACATTTTCCCAACAGGCTTTAGAGCAATGAGCCGCTTCAAAATCCACAGAATAAATGAGCCAAGGCCCCAATATAAATTGCGTCTGATGATGGCACAGGTAGAAGAAACTTTTGAAGCATTAGGTTTGTTTTTTCATGTCCTAGCTTGTCATGAAAATCACGAATGTGCAGATGGGTCTACCCAGTGCCATTGTGTTTTTGGAGACACCCACAATCTGGCAAAGGGTAGCTGTATACAGAAGATTTTTTGGTGAATTTTTTCACTCTAGGTATTATCTTTCCCTTGCGGTCACTTTCCGTGAGCATTGCTTCCATCTCAAGTTTGAAATCTTTCCAGCTGCAAAACCAAATATATACAGAGTTTGCACATAAGCCTACTGTTAGCATATATAAACTTGAAATTAAAATCAGGGTGTTGCAAGCAAAAAGTATTTTATTTTACAGAAACTACACTTACACAAATTACCTGATACCCATGTCATGCAGTAAAACAACAAGCTTGCGCTTGTCAGGTATAATAGTCTTGGCATGTCCACCATTAAGGAATCTCCGATGACCCATTAGGAAATGTGGGAAGTTCCCACCCTGTGTTGTTACAAAAACCTCACTAGACAAGCATACTGTATAATCCAAAGCTGCCAATCTCGAAGAATATCCCTAGCAAAAGAGATAACCAGATTTAGAGCAAGTATGTGGAAGTTCAACATGAGAGTGGCTATTTCATTTTCGGTACAGCTTGGTTTCTACAGAGTTCATAGCATTTGTCAACCCATTACTAAAATCATGAATTTAACCAGGCTGAACTTTACACTTTCAAAGACAGATGTAGAGCCAGAGTAGATAAGCTTTTAGGGTGGTAGATTTCAAAGTGATAGTTTCACCAATTCCAAAATACTCTCTTGGGCACACAGTTAATAAAAGCTAGTAAGATATGTACCTTAAAAGGAGCAAGCTCATCTGGGGTTGCCAGAGACTCCTTTGTATGCAGATAGGGAAACATCTTTAGCAGAGGGGCTAAATGTTTCTCTGCCCAGTAGATTTTTCCTGAGGCTAAATAAATTGAAGTGCTATTATCAAACCCCATACCCCGCAGCATCATTCCAACCTACACTGACAACAAATATGCAGGAAAGAGATTATTTCTCCACGGTAGACAGCTATGAGCAAGAAAGTATGAGATACATGTGGAATTATGACTACAAAATTAGAATCTAACATAACCACATTTTCTCCTTTAAAAAAAAGGTTTATCGGGAATACCTTACATTCAAAGTTTTACAGGTCTAAAAAGCAACAAAAGTTATCAAAGTAGATTACCTCCAAAGGTTTATCCGGAACACCTTACATTCAAAGTTAAAGGTCTAAAAAGCAACAATAGTTATCAAAGTAGATTACCTCCAAGGGGGTTAGTGGGCATTTTCCATCAATCCTATTGAGACCAGGCAGAGTTACACGGCCTTTTCGTTTGAACTTATCTCCCCATCCTTTTTGTCGAATTGAATTCATTTCACTATTTTCAGCCTCTCCCCCATCATACAAACAACATGAGAATGCCACCATGTCCTGCAGGATGAAAAAAGACAGTTGATAACTTGATTAATTTCCTTGACCATTAAACATAAGATGAACCAAAAACTTTTAACAATTTAAAGAAAATAAGCTCCATTACCTCCTCAAAACGGAGGTGGATCGAAACATACTTTCCAACAGTCCTTGAACTCTTCTGAGTCATTCGTTCAACTAGTTTCCTTGCCAAATTTGATATGGGAGAAGAGAACTTCAATGCTTCATAATTAGCAAGGCATCTTAAATGCTGAATAGAAGGTGGGACATTCATTGCTAATCTATTAGCAAATGGAGCTATGCGGATAACCCTGCATAAACCAAAAAGCAAGCAAAAACAACAGAATTAACTTCCAAAGGAAAATTGATATAGAACGGAAAAAAAAAAACAGTTCAGTACCTACCCCTGCCTCTGCAGGATAGGATAAACTTCTCCTTTGTAATAACGGACAGGAGCCCAAGCTTGGACACGAAGGGTTGGTATGTTAGCGATGCTGTGATCATATCTCTCCAATACCATCTCAGGGAGCTCTTTAACCACTTTAACATGGCCTTCAAGGGTGGCTATGAAATGATCTTCATCATATATATCTCCAAAAGTGCTGCCAAACAAAAGATACTTTTTTTAATATTTGAATTGAAAGCACAATAAGGAAATTTCACAAGATTATTTACTGCAAGATTATAAATAGATCATTCTCCTCATGCTGTCTATAAGCTCTGAGTTCTCCTCTCACATGACAGGCTTTTCAATAGATGTTATTGGTCATTTAGATGACGACTGCCTATGAACCTGACAACCCCATTTTAGCTCCGGACACATTGAAGTAGGTTAGACATGGTTATACACACTTATCAAGATTAATGAGGCAAGCTTGCTAAACTATAATGCAGTATTGAATCAATGTTCTTCATTGAAAGAACTATTATTTTAAGTTTTAAGAGTCAGAACTTTAATAATATAGTTCCTTTACCTTGGATCCCTCCAAACATTATGAAATTCAAAGTTAGGAATAACGAGAATTGCATTCAAGAGTCCAGCAAGAGCCACAGCATTGCAAATCTGTGAAAAAGCATGATTTAGTAGGAAGAACAAACTGTATATTCCAGCACATAGGAGATATGTAAAGTTACCAAAAACCACACCATAGATATCTGGTAGCCTTAATGCTCTAGTTTTCAAAGAAAACAAATGAAAATTGAAGTAATATAAGAATAATGGGACAAGTAGCGTACCGCAGAGCGTTGTTGGTTAAGACCACCATTAACCTCCACAATCAAGTAAACACTAGGGCCAGGGGACTCTGAAATTCAATGGAGAATATATTAGGTGCCAAGAAAAAACTATCAGATAAAGATTCACGACCATTGATTCCAAAACTACCAAACCTTCAATTTCCCACAAATAAATTTAATAGTTTGTCAAAATTGTAGCAGCCATCTTAATACAAAATTGTGCTGTCTTGAAAATACCTAACTGTAGTCCAGCAGTCGAAGGCGGGCATGGCTTCTGCTCTTTCAGCTTTCTTCTGTATCTCCACACAGAAGACAACTACAGCAATAAACAACATATCATCTTGGTTAATAGCATTGTAGCAATAATTTCACCGCACGTTAAATTCAGCAACAAATGAGGAGCAGAGCACGGTGGAAAAATAACTGAGCAAGTGATAATGGCCATTACAGTAGTACTTGAATGCAAAATTAGGATCCAAACGTGTCCACATCAAAGTTTGACTATCTGCAAATTTCCCGTTTTCATAAACTATCAACTCCTTTTGCTTACAAAATAAAGATGCCCCAGACCAAATTCAAATAAAATTCTTCTACCCAAAACTAACTTCCACGTTCAGATATTAGAAAGTTCATTTAATTCAGATACTGGACAAGCGTTTCCTTAGAGAAACACAAGGAAAAGGAGAAGAACAGGGAGAACTAAGCAACTGTCCTACAATCCTACTGTTTATTTGATCGGAAAACTTTAGGGAAAATTTTGAAATCACAGATTTAAGCTGCAATAGTCTTGTATAAGTAAAGTTTTTGTCCTTTAGCTCCAAAATGAAAATCTGAAGTCGAAACATTTTATTGCTTTTACTTTTCATGCTTTACTCTTTTGATGAATGAGAACGACGCTTTTCCTGCATTTTCCCAGAAACCAAACAAACAGAGAGCAACCAAAAGGGTATTCATCAAAACAAAAAAGGAGAGAAACCCAAGAAGCCAAACCTCAATTGGGGTGGAATTATCAGCTTGAATGTGAGGCCAGAGCAGCTCAAACATTTCGTGACTACGGTACACAGAACCGGGAAGAGGGGTATGGCCCACCAGACCAGAGAACGGGCCGACACACATGATAAGCCCAGAGACGTAAAGCAGAGGCAGCACCACCAGTAACCGGAGGAATCGGCGGAGGAGAAGAAATCCGGCGACGACGGAGATGGGTTTGGACCGGAGCTTCCGGCGGCAGTGGGAGAGTGTGCTGGACTGTCGGCGGGGTGACGGTGGTGGGCTGGGTGATGTACTGCTGCTGCTCTCGCTGCCGTTCCCACCTCCACCACCACCGCCATTGCCATTGTAGTGGTGGTGGTGGTGAGGCTTGGCCTTCATTCCCATGCAATTGAAGTGTGAGAGAATTCTAGAGAGAGTGTGGAAAAAGAAAAAGATGGGTTTTCTGATTCAGAGAGTTGCAGCAAGATTTTTAGGAGAAATAGTACGTCAGAGAGAGAGAGAGAGAGAGAGAGAGAGAGGCTGAGTGGCTTGAATTTGAGTTGAAGCCAAGCCAATGATGGGTACAGTTGTGATGGACTTTACTTCCTTTCTTTTTCAGGTGATGGGGATGGACAAATAGACAATAGAGTGTCTTTTGGGTTTTTTCGTGTAACTAATCAATTAACCTCTCTATTATTAGTAGAGGTTTTGCTTTTCTTGTTCATTTCAATTTTGAATGAAACGTTCTATTCTGTCTGCTTCTCTTTCAAATATCATATGCTATCCATGAGATATGAGGACATCAAAAATTGGCCTCAATGAGATTATCTTTCATTTTTATATTTTTTTTTTATAAAAAAATGAATCAAATTGTTAAATTATGGGACCGAGATTTAAATTCGAGTATCAAAAGACGGAATTACTGTCTTTACCAACTAACCTAACTCACATCTACTTGTTTATTAATTTTTGCATACGCGTGCCAACCGGCTAATGTATAAGAAAATAAGTTGAGTTGGTTAAACATAAAGACATTCTCATTTATTAAATTTGTTTATAAGTTTTAGGGAAATTTTTAGCTATATATTTACATGCACATAAAGTTAATAATGTTCACTAATTTCTCTTAATGAAATAGTAAAATAGCTCAGGAGATACGCCACATAAATTGGAATTAAAATTAAAATTTATTTTTCTCTTTTATATAATATAATATAAAATATAAGATGAGATCTATTTTTTGGTCCTGTTCTAGAATAGTCAGAGAAGAGAATGCATGTTCTTTTTTTTTGGACAAGCCACCTATTTTTTGTTCTGCAAATAATGGAGTGTAGTGAAGTTGATGGCTGCAGCCACCCAAGCCAGCCACCTAAGCCAAGCCGACATGGGATACATGTCAGAAAATTTTAGATACTGTATTTTAATTAATTCATTCATATAACGGTGGCGCAAAAGAATTTCAATTCTTCTAAGTCGCCTTGCCAGATGGAGAAAGCAGAACGGAAAGAGGACGGGAGACATGGGAACTCAAACAAGGAAATAGAAGGGAGGAGAGGGCCCTCTAAAAGCCGTACTGGTGCCGATGCTTCTATAACCCCGTTTACGAGTGCGTCGCCTCAGGTTCTGCCTTGACCACATTCCCACTATTCAAGCACTTTTATTTTTTAAATCCTATTTTAGAATTTATTTGGACATTTATGCCCTCGTGAGGAACATGTTATTACACATTTAACGACCATGTAGTGATTTTTTTTTTCTTTTTTGTTCTTTTACTATAATAAGATGAGGGAAGAGAGAATTGTTGAATTGAATCTCTCCTCCCATCCCATGTACCCAAAAAAGAAACAATATACTGAAACAAGTAGAGTGACAATTGGATCAAGAGTTTGTCATTGTGGAGGCATACCAAAAAAGCTTATTAAACTGAATGTAGGTGGGCGTGTCTTGGACTTTTTTTAGTTGAGAGACGTTTCATCAAACACCTTACTCCTTTTCGTAAAATTGAAATTCAATAACATTATAATTGAATACTCACTCAAGATTAATGGAGTGAAAAGGAAAAAAAGAAAATTGGAGTCAATAGGCCTAGTGCGGCACCATCACGTGTTGCACTTCCATGTGTATGTTCTTCAATCTAAGCATAAATCCTAAATATGTATAGTTATTCCGTACATATTAATATTTGCTAAACTCATAAATAATTAAGTTGAACTTATAAAATTAGACGATAATTTAATATATTACGTCTTACAAGTCCCTATAGAGACTTTGGCATTTTTCATAATCTTCTATAAACAATGATGTCTTGGCTCCACTCATGGCAAAATTATCAACCCCACTCATCCCATAATCATGAACTTCATTACCATTCAACTCTAGGCAAAAAAATCCTAAAACTCGATAGATATTCGACGGACGTAGAGCACTCGCCAGAGTGCCGAAGTCACACGTAGGCTTGAGATGGCCTTGCCCCCTCCAAGCCGCCATGACCTATATGTTCCACCCAAAAATAAGTCCAATTGGAAGTGGGCGAGTGCGATATAGCACTTGGCTTGGCACTTTGACGTGGGTAAAAGGGTATAGGTAAGCTTTCATTCTATCCCTTTCATCCGCATGCCATTCGGGCACCACCTAATGCAGCCGACTCCATCGCCATCCAACTGAAAACTACTCGTTTTGACATAATTTTTTTTTGGGGTAGCAATTTATAAAATATATGCCTCATAACTAATTAACCTAGTTTTTGAAGGCAACTAAGGTGGTGGTCACTAGGCAGGCAGGCAGGCAACTTGTTTGGCCCAACAAATTTCGAACCACAAACATAACCTGAAGGACCGCCAACTAATACCCAGATAAAGATGAAAAGCATAAAGGAATCTGGTTGGGACCATTTGGGAGCTTACATAACTTCAACAACAAGGAGATGGTGATGCCCATTACTAGAATTTGAGTCGACATATGAGTTTTTTTTTTTGTAGTTATAATTGTATGACTTTTTCTCGATCAATTTGGGTAGAAGGGATTCAAACTTCACATATAGTTCCACTAAATTAAGAGCTAGTTGATTAGTAACGGTAAATGTATAATTGAATTTCTAAAACGACTATTTTCCCAATTAAAAGGAGGAAAATGAAAAATGTTCCCCCCTAAATTTTTTTTTTTTTTTAAAGAATCTTGATCAATAAAGATAAATTGGGAAGAAACATTATTAGAAAAATTATTGGATTTCTATGTCGGACAGAATAAATTTTTTCAATTTGTTAAAATCAACCTTTTTTTTCCAATGTTTAATAGAGAATAAACCCTTTATAGTTTAGAGTTGTTTTTTTGTTGGTTGTGATGTAGTGGTACTTTTTTTTTTTTTTATACCAAATTTTCCTCCATTTTAGGAGGGTTTTTTGAGACAAGATTTTAATACCGCCACACTTATTGCATCACCCTATTTTAGGTTTATGTTCTTTTGTTTTTTTTAGGGATATGATTTCCCCACTCTCATTTTCTCTACTTACACTTTTGAATACTTTTTAATCAATTTTGTTCTTTCTCTTTCCTATTTTACCCTTACCCTACATTAATTTCTTTTTACTTCATTTTTATATTAGTTATTTTTCTTTATACTTAATTTTCCAACTTGCACTCCATTTTCAATATTTTTTTTCTTTTAATCGAGTAAGAAATTAAGTTTTTTTTTTTCCTTTAATACTAAAAATGGAGTGTAAGTTGGAAAAATTAAGTATAAAGAAAAAGAAATAATATAAAAGTGAAGTAAAAAGGAAAAAAAGAAGAAGAAATAATATAAAAGTGAAGTAAAAAAGAAATTAATGTAGGGTAAAGATAAAATAGGAACGAGAAAGAACAAAATTGATTAAAAAGCAAAAGAGAGTGTAAGTAGATAAAAGGAGAGTAGAAAAATCAGCTTTCTTTTTTTAAGTCCCTCATGATTTGGTTCAGGTAGTCAACTTCTTCAGATGAATGTGCTTTCCAGCAACCATTTTCTTAGGAGGATTGTGCTTCTATCCTGCCTTTCATGTTGATTTTGGTGTTGAGAATAGTTCACTTCGAGCTATTCTTTTTATCTTGTATTGATTTTCTGGAATAAAAATTCTACTTCAAAAAAAAAAATCAACCTTTTTTCTTTTCATGAAAAGTTCTTTGAAGTGCAAGTTGGTTCATAGGGGTAGAATGGTCATATAAGAAAAGAGGGTACCACGGATGTGGTGGTGGCATCGATCACGTGGGAACTATGAATTCGTTAAAAGACTAAAAAGGTTAAAAGAAACGAAGTGTGCCGAAAACTCTCCGAGACATGCGGTTCGTCCCCTTTATTGGGGATGGTCGGAGTCACACTTACGATACTACCCCCCCTAATCCAATAGTGATTTTAAGCTTTGTGATGGTATTTCTGTAAACTGATGCAAGTTAATCTCTTAAATTAATTCCAATCAAATGGGTTTATTAGGTGTGCGATCCCTATAAATTCTGCAGTTGTGCACTGCCAGATGGATTTCAGCAAAACACGATTTGCTAATTTTATATTCTAATCATCCAGACATTGTGTTGTGACTTGTTGCGAGTGTCACTAAAGTTAACAATCTTAGAAATTGAATAAAAAGAGTGCCCTTGCAACATTCCAACTTGCTCGGGTTAGGGTTAACTTAAGCCCCATGATCTTTGCATTGTAAACATTCTTTTTAAAAGAAAACGAACAATACAAGCATTACAAGTGTGTATATACGACAATTGCTAAGTGCAAACACAATTCCTATTTATTCTCAATCATGATTTCGTAAGGCGTTAGAACGTAGTTACTTTATGATTGAATTTTGATCTTACATTTTAATGAGAATGAAGTATCATTGAACCCAAAACTATTATTGGACTCATATAAACTTTGACGAACTAGTTTCTGTACAAAGTTGAAACAAAGTGAGTTTGACATATGGCATAACTTTAAGGAAACAATGTGCAAGGTTTAATGATATGGTTAGTTAAGGTTTTGCCCCTACTAAACAAGCATAAAGTGATCTAGCTCTATCTTTCCAAATCGAAAAGGAAGTTTAAGGTGATTGGATAGGATGCAATCCCACTCCTTGAAGACCAAATTACAATTTGTTGTATTTGTAGTTTGACTCGATTTTTGTTGCTTTAGGGCCTGTTTGATAACTATTTCAATTTTTTTTTTTTAAATTATTATTTTTTTAGCGCTAGAGTATAGAGGAAAAAGAAGGAGAATGAAAATGAAGATGAAGTTTACGATTTGAACTTAGAGTTTTTTTTTAATTATTATTTTTTTAGCGCTAGAGTATAGAGGAAAAAGAAGGAGAATGAAAATGAAGATGAAGTTTACGATTTGAACTTAGCTGCACACCAAGCTAAACTACATGACTAAAATTATTAACATTGAATTACAGCAACCAAAAATGTAAATTCAACCAGCTATCCTTGAATTACAACCGACATCAAAGTGGTAAATTAAACATGTTAACATGGAATTCCAGGTAAAACCAAATGCACCAAGAAATGGTCCATCAATGTCTTATCTTTACTATTTGGAGCAGTTTCCAGCTTCTTGCATTAATAGCTCTCCATCAACTCTGTGATAATAAAAAACTTGAATGTTCCGAATACGCAATGACAAAACTTAGGTGTGGAGTATAGCTGGTGGGGCTAAGTTTGCTATTAGCCATGGATGCATAAACTGGAAAGCTGGTTAGGGAGACAAATAAATCTGATGGGTCAGTACAGAAAATTCATCAACTCATTGAAGAGCTCTTTTAGTTAGATACAAATCTAAATGCCTTTGTCGCGTCTTCAGACGTCCTACCGTCCATTTTTGGACAGCGATATCCTTTTGAACTAGCTAGCGCTCTAGATATTTATCCTTTGATTAGGTTTTCATGGTTGCTAGTTTGAGAGAACACAAGTTTTCAAAACAAGTAATGCCAAATTAACATGGCATTGTTCCCTTGGTTTATATACCATGGTTGATTTTTCAACGGAATCGTATCTTTAAATTGTAAATTCGTTTTATTGACTTTATTTAATGAAAATATTCTTTAAAAACATTCTTTGAAAAGGTTACCGGACGAGCCCTTAGCAACTGCGAAATTGAAAGCTATGCAATTCCCAATGTCGATGTGCCCTACCAAACCAATGCCAATGTCAACTCTACTTAGGATCAAACCAATATGGCGGTGTTGTAGTTTTCAGTTGGTTAATGACAATCCCTACTCTACTTTGATGAAAACAATCTGGGGGAGGAGTTGGTTTTCAGTTGGTTGTTTGGGCGGCTCATATAAATAACAGCAGCATATATATGCATTGTTAATGTCACATTCATAAATTTTGTAGAGCCAGAATTGGAACACTAAAGTCAGGCAAGCCTCTCTCCTAGAACCACCCCCTTGGGCTAATAATCGGGCCTCTCTCTCCCCTCGTTATGTTGTGGAGAGGTTTTCCCTCCCAACTTTTGTTGGATTTTGTCTGATCCTTGCTTTTGCAAGGTTTTGTTTCATCTGGATTTTGTCTGATCCTTGCTTTTGCAAGGTTTTGTTTCATCCCTGTTTCTCTACAGTTTGTGTCCCAATCTTTTGGGGCTGGTTTTTGGAAGATCTTGATAGATCTGCTGCTTTTGTGGTAGATATCTTGTAGATCTCTCTGTATTGGAGATGGAGCTGCTGAATTTGGTGGATCTACAATCTATTGTGCTTGGGGATGAAGTGGGGATTAAGAGATACTGTGATATTCTTTGGAATGTCTTGGTGGAAGATGAGTGGTTATGCCCTCCACTTTTGAGGTGTTTCTCAGATCCTCTTGAAGCACTGGTTGTTGCAAGGATTTGGGTCCTCCTCATCTGTAACTCCATGTTAACTAGGATTCAAGATGCATATTTGTTCTAACTGTTTTGTATGCTTAGTTGGTTATGTTTTCACAGTTTATGTATGAGAAGAACTTCCTTTTGGGGCTATGTCTTTACTGTTGTAATCTGGGTTTCTGCCCGGTTTTCAATTAAATCTCTACTGTTTCACCCCAAAAAAAAAAAAAAAGGTTAGGCAAGCCTTATTAATAAGCACCTAAAACAGAAACGGGTGCAGTTTCTACATGGGTTCCAACAAAGCCCCATGGCTAATAATCTTGGGCCGAGACAGAGTGGCTTTTGCCCTAGGATAAATGATCTGCATAGCCCACAAACACCACATCCCAAACCTAGCCCAGCCAAGCCAAAAGGAAGCTTTTTTGTTATACAAGCGGTATTGAGAGAATGGGGAGTCGAACCTACGATCTCGGGTGTAGGGGCACATGTATTAAGTAACTTAGTCAAGTCTAAGTCCCAAATAGTTCCCAAGTAATTCTCGAGTTCACCAGTAAAAAGTTACGGTGACACTTGAAAATTTTCTCGAGGTTTAAGGGGTAAAAGATGCTGTGTATATGTTCTAATTTCTAAGGATGCAGGACAGATGGACCTCCAACAGAGAAAGCAGAACTGTAAAGCTGTCCTTGATATATTATCCTTTCAATATTATTCAAATGCATCTATTACAGTCACCTGTTTTCTCGGTTTAACTGGAGAGTTAATATCGTCAACTAAACTGATGCAGATAATCCTCACAACTTAGTAATAAGGTACATATCATAAAAAAGAAAAAAAAGAAAAAAGCCCTCACATGAAGAAGTAGACCAATTTCTTCAGTTTGATGGTAATGCTGCGTCTGTCGTCCCAAAAGCCCCAACCCTATCTCGAGGAATCAGGCGTAGTTCGGAACCATGCTTGAGGAACACATTGCCTGAGAAAGCCAGTAAAAAGTTTATGTGAAACCAAGGATATAAGCCATTCTATAATAACGCTGAATTCAATGCCATAATTATGCTAATAACAGTTTGCCATCTGTTGGGAGGTGCACAGAAAAATAGCACTCATTAGCAATTTTTTTATGCATCTCCATGGACATATATCATAGCATTAAACTAAAGCACCATTAAACAGTCCTCATATAAAGAATCCATAGATTCCTTTTCATACCCCTTTAGTTTTCAAGTAACTTACCAATAAACTTAAACTTAAGTCTAGGATGATAGATTTTAATATCTACATTAAGGTGTGCCCATGGGTCTCATTTCATGTGTAAAGAATGACAAAGAAGCAACAGCCCCAGTGCAGGGGCTAGTAGCAAAAACTATCATGTCAGTATTTCCATCATTCCCTTTTTCTTAAATAAAAAGTATACACTTTCTTTTCTGGTAAAAATTGAATGGGGAAAAGAAATAAAGCAATAAGGTAAAACATTGGCATACCTGCACTTTGCTGAGGATTGATTCCAACACCATCTGCACAATAACAATCAACAAGTGAGAACTAATAGAATGGTGACAATCAACAAGCATTGGCATACCTGCACTGTTCCCTTACTTATATCAAATTAGGAGTTAAGGGGTTTTCCATTAAAAAAGTAACACTGTTTATCAAATTAAATTTCAATTGTCTAAAGATTGATAGTACCAATGTCAATTTCTGATTGGATCTAAGGATAGGGGAAAACACACAGTTCTTCAACTAATAACACTGTTGTCCTGGAAGAGCAGAGGACTGGAGATATCAGTATGTTTTGGCAATATAGTTTTGCATTTCAAATTGGCCACATTGATTCTTCAAAAAAATGCAAGACATTTTTCAATTACATCTCAGCAACCAAAACAAGTTATGCACTGTTGATATTCTTTACAAGTAATAGAGGATACCGGAGACCGCCTTCAAGTGAACTTTACATGAGCTTAATCACATAGAAAATGATGATGGACCAGTTCCTAATAGCAAATCCTAGAATGTCATCTGCAATTCAAATTCCCCCTTTTTGCTTAAATTCTCTCAGCTCCATCCTTTTCCATTCTTCCCTTGGTTCAAAGTTTTCAATTTTGAAATCCAAATTTGCATCACTTATGATTCTCTACAAGAATTAAAAGTCCGAGCTCTCAATTAAAGAGTACAGCTTCTGTTTTCATAGAGATCTAATCTCACACTGAATTATAAAAAGGGATTCCCAATTCCGGAAACCATAAACCCTAATTCGATCAATCAATGAAATTTCCAATCATACCCAAATCATCGATTAAAGTATGTATAAGAGACGAAAAAGAAATCAATACCAATTTGCAAACCGATGATCAATTAGAAAATCACAGACTTAACGAGACAAAAATGAAATCAATAGCAACATGCAAAAGCCCAGGAATGAAATACCGTTGGTGATAATAGCGCTGGTTTGGGGAGGAACTTTGAATTCTTCAGCTGCGTATTTCAGAACGGCAGTGAAAGGGGCTGCCTCAGGAACGCTAAACCTGAAGAAAAAAAAAAAACATAAAACAAAGAAGTTCAGAAATTTCATCAAATTATTGTAAATCGAGAAGCATAAAAGACGTTAACGAAGAGTAATTGAAAATATAAATCGAGGGTTATACGAACACTTTGAAGGGGAGCTTTGGATCGGAGGTTAGAGTGACTTTGAAGGACACCTTTCCACCACCCGCCATTTTTTTAATTATAAATTTATTTTTCTCGTTGTCTGCGTGTTAAGGAGCGGTCTTGTATATATACACATGGACAACCCGCTTCGTTCTCGTTCGTATTTCTAACGATGAGGAGGCCATGTTTTGTGATTTTATGTTTTTTTTAAAAAAATTATCCGCTGGGAAATGATTTTATTTTTTGATGCAAGGATATTGGAGGAGGGGATTTCTAACATATACAGTGTCAATGTGTTATAAGGATTTGAACTTGATATTACTAATCTGCAAGTTAAAGTTCTTTTTACTAGGGCTAGATCTCATTGACTGTCCTATAAGAAATAATGTAAAAGCTTCAACTAATAAAAAATTATTTTGTGTATTATTATGTTGTTGTGAATTCGTAACATTACATTAGCATAATATTTCAATTTTGAGAATTATTATGTTGAGTTGATAAAACTGTTCAAACTAATTCAATTGATTTGATCCCAATTTTATACCAAAAAAAATATTGTGATTTTAGACCGGACGGATCAAACTACAATTATTTTGATTCAATTTGATTTGACCTATTTGGAAACCCCTAAACCAAACTAAATTGCCTATATTGATTTTATTTTTTGTTTTTATAATTGGCATTTTCTTATTGGTTATCATCATTTACTATTATGTTTCATTTCACAAATTAATATTGAAGTTCCCTTTTACCGATTGATTTGGTTATTTTCTTTCATAAGCAATTAAACAAATACGAGGCCTCAATCGGAACCATGATGTTAATTTGAGGCCTAAACCGAATTAATATGAACCGTGATATTGCATTGATTTGGTTTATGTTTTTTGATTTAACCCAAACCGGAATGCTTTGTACTTGATTAAACAGTGAGTGGCCCTATAAGTAAGGAGCAACAAGCATATTAGTAGCCCAAGCAATGGTGATATACTTATTGCATTACAAAGGGCCATACCAGCTTTGCTCTACAATATTTTACACATAGTGCTGACCCAAATTAATCATCACCATCAGTGCAAGCATCACAGTCCATCTCATTGACTTTCAACCTTTTGATCCATTAGATCTACAGACAAGCTTGTGGTTATGATATATGCACACTGGTTGCTTCCTGCATATACATAAACAAAAACAAATGTCATTGACTGCACAGCAAGCAAAAAGGTCAAATACAGATTGCTCAGACATTGATCAATTGTCATCTGCAATACATGCACAATGCACAGAAGGGGTAAAATTTGAGTGCTTTGAGGGCTTTAAATTAGGCAGGAGCTAGATTCAAACTGCATTCATTGCTTAAGCGTATTCTTATTTGAATGTATCGTGCAGATATCTAGCAAGAGAACATTACCCCAAGAGAGATTCAAAACAGCTTTAGTGTCTAAAATGAGTTCATGAACAAACCTGCTTGGGCAGAATGCAACCACATAATCTGTGCCAGAGCAAGTAAAGATACTGGTTGGATCATCATAAACATAACTATAGGCTGTAGGGCATGCTTCTTTGAACATCTTGGAATAATATGTGGGTTTGCATGTAACAGGGTTGCCAAAAACCCCTCTGCAACAATACTCATCAGTGTTGAACACATCACAGGCACTCCTGCATCCAACAGTCTTCCCATTTGCTTTGACAGAGAGCACAGATGGGCAATTGGGCCTCAGGTCCCCATCGCAACCCGAAACACTGCAATTTCCCGTACCATTCAGAGGTATCACAACCATTGGCAAGTTGAACCCATCAACAAGGCTAACATCATAAAAGTCTAGAGCTGCCAATGTGAATTCGGCAAGTGTTGCTGGCGTCTTTCCTGAAGCTCCACACTTGAGGGTGCCGCCACAGTCTCCGGTCTGGCATGAAGTGTTGCCATTTTTGTTGTCGAAGTTGCAGCCCGTTCGACCCCATATCCTGCCTGACCAGTTGACTGGGGCAGTGAATGTGACTGACTGGCACCACCATTAAAGCTCTCCCCTGGGGTCACTGCAGGCCAGACTGTCTCCTTGCAATTGTTTATTATGGTGAAAATTCTAGCAGACTCAGATAACTTCGGTCCTGCAAAAACCAAGAAGTTAATTGCTTCTAAACTTGATAAGAAATGACGGTCCACAAATGAGCTAAAAGGGATAATAGTTTTGGCCATTATGAGTTTACTCTTAAGGTTAAAAGTTGATCTACGCAATTCTAAAAGAAGATTAAACCACGAAGATTTCTATGATCAAGAATACCTGATGAAATAGCCATAAAAACCAATAAAACTGGTAAGAACACATTGAGATGTGCTGCCATTTTTCTTACTCTCTCTCTCTCTCTCTCTCTCTCTCTCTTTAAGGGGACTGGTTTAGATGAACCACGAATGAATTGCGCTTAGACAGCTTACAACATCCATATATAAGACAAGAGGGTGAAGAAGAATACGTGTGGACTAGTAAAACCAAAGCAGTAGCAGCAATTCAAGGGAAGCTTTTTGGCAATGCTAGCTTAATCTGATAACTTTCCTAATCCTTTCCTGCATGTTTATCAAGGTTCCCTACACTTGTATCTACTTTTCTTTTCCCATAAAATTTTTGGACCCGCATCAAAGTTTAAAGTAATCTGAACAGTCCCCATCTTCAGAAACTATTGATACCGATTTCTCTTTTGGTACAAAAAATTTATCAACTCCTTTTTTATTAATGGCTCAAATAGTTGTCAAAAGTGGAAATCACTTTTAGAATTATTGAATGAAGCACTTGCCAACAACTACATGATGAATATCACTTTGTGATATTTGATGGTAACTGAAGGAATTGTTTACATCAAGGTCTAAAATATCGGTAGTCCAAAAACACGGAAATTTTGATGAAAATATCGGGATATTATTGATATTGATAAAAATTGAATAAAAACCACAGAAATTGTGAGAAAAACTTGGAAATTTTGATTGAAATTTTGGAGTATGTTTATTTATTCAATTATCTATTAGTTTATCACAAAAAAATTGGAAGGAAATGCATGATGGGTTTAACTGATTTAAGTTGATTATATAGCGAGCTGACAAACACTGTGAGTGTAGAAAATATGTAGTAATTAATGAAAGAATATTAAACACACCATAATTATTTATATATAATGATTTACTACAATATTTACACTTTATACATTTCATGGTAAGATACATGAGTGACTTAGTACCACATAGAGTTTCTATGAGGTTCTAATTTTTCACTATCTTCATCATCTCTATGTGTAAAGTAAGTGTGTGAAGAGTAGTCATCAAATAATAAATCCCCAAAATAGTTTTGCATGTAATTGTTAACATGTCACCCATATGGATCCGAGATTGGTTGATGTTGTCCATAAGCAAAATCATTTTAAGATTGTGTCTCAGATTCTTTCCATGAGCCGCTCAATTCCATCCCAAAAGGAAAGGTCAAAGACTCACATTCTTATGTGAAAATCTGATTCTTGCAAAAACAATTCAAAACAAAACAATATAAATATACATATTTTAGCATATTATCACAAAAACATAAGCAACATGGTGGTTAAGGCGTTGGAGGGGTGAAATGGTAGGGGTTTGAATCCCCTTTGCGTGTGTGTTTTGTGTTTTTTTTTCCTTTCTTTTTTTCCATTACATCGATATTTTCGATATTATAGCGATATTTGCTGAAGTATGAGCGAAATTATCGACATCGATATTTTCCGATATTATCGATATTTATGCGATATGTGTATGGATAAGTTTCGAAATATCCGTGACCCGAAAAAAAGATAATATCCTCGATATTTCGTCGATATTCTCGATATTATCGATATTTTAGACTATGGTTTACATTATGTTTTGGTTTCTACGTGAACCATTTTGGATTATTATATTAACTTTTAATAATATTGTCTTGACAATTCTTGGTTATATATTGCCGCTTCATTTGCTCCAGTAGAAGTAGACTGAGAGAGAGAAGTGAGGAAGAATGAAAAAAATCATAGTTGTGCAGCAGAAGAATTGTGGCCGATGTTGGTGACTTTTTCCATTGTTCAAATTGTACTAAATTTGTATTCCCTTTGTATTCTTGAGTGTGTGAGCTTAGGTATATTTGGGGTTTGAGTTTGAGTGTTAAACACTATTGTATTCTCTCATTTGATTATAGTGGAATACTCCGTCGTCTCCAAACTCAATGTAGGCAAGGTTGAACCAATATAAATCTTAGTGTTCTTGTTGTTGTTTTATTTCTTTTATCTTTTCACAGTTGTTGTTTATTTTCACCTATTGGTTGACGCTTCCGCATAACACTCCTTTACTTTACTTTCAAAAGAAAGACACCATTTTAAAAATATTTAAAAGCTAACGACAAAAACACGCTGCAGGTTCGGGGTTCTCAATTTGGGCCCCAAGGTATCAATTTTATCTATTTACACCCTTAAGTTTTCAATATCGTCCAATTTCGTCCTTTTGTTAAGTTGACCACACGGTCAATCATTAAATGCTGACGTGGCACCCTTGGAGCCCGCCCCACCAGCGCATTGACCATTCTACGTATGACAATTGAAGGGAATTTTTGGGTTTCGACAATTCAAAAAAAAAAAAAACCGAAATCGTGCCCAATTTGGGCATGCGTTGCAAAGCTCAAGTTCGAACAAAAATCCCCAAAAAATCGTCATCAACCTCAATTTAACATAAATACTAAAACTCCATAGCTGAGAGCTGAGAGAAATTCAGGTGCTGCGATTGTGGAAGAACTGAGAAGAAATGAGTTTGGATTTCAGGGCTCTAAGCGCTCCGCATTCCTCGTATGGTAAGTTGTTTTAAATTTTTGCGATTTAGGTTATCTGTGGTGAATAGGTTAGAGGTCGTATCGGTTATTGTGCTTTGAATGGTGTGTTTTATAATCTGTGTGGAATAGTGGGAGAAGTATGAAAGATTTCAAATATAGGTGGTCCTTCTGTAGATTTCGAATATAGGTGATCCTAAATTATTTTCTATTCGAATGTACCATGGTGGTCAAATCTGTAGTAACTATTATGCTTGTGGCAATGTAGCTTGGTTTGATTATTGTGACAATGATAGAATGTCAATGATTGAGATAGACAATATGGTAAGGGAGTTAGGCTACAATGGGGTGATTATTTAATGGTATAGTATCCCTACTTATAGCAATGGTAGCCTAACAAAGCTTAATGATGATCAAGATGTCATAAACATGCTCGTATTTGTACTAGAGACAAGGCTAATAGACATCTTCCTACATCATGAGGTTGATAGTAATGAGGATTGATTTTATAGTCAAGCAGGATCAAATGTGTTTGTTGATTTAAAAGATGATATTGTGCCTAACAGAGGAGTTGTGATTGAGGAGCTTGATGACAATTATGGGGTTATTGTTCCTATTGGTGGGAAAGGCAAACAATTGAGACAACAGAAAGTAGAAAAAAAAACAAAAAAAAACAAAAAAAACCAAGTGTTGTGATAGAAGAGCTCAATGAAGACCCAAATGGGGAACAAAGTGGTGGGAGTATGAAAAAGGCAAGGGAATCTTGTGCAAGATAGGGTGTTTCTAAAAAATGCAAAGAAAAAGCAGTAGAGAGGGAATCTTCTGCCGCTGTAGACAAAGGGAAAAGTAAAGTCACTTCTGTTTTTGGAAAAATGAGGGCAATAACTTTTGATAAAATAAGGTGTGAAACTATAAAGAAGACACATGATAAAGAAGACCAAAGGTCCAATACAGTAACCGAGGGACTAGTTGAGAATGAAGTTGTTGAAGCAACTATAGAAAAGAGCAAGTTATCAAGATGTCATCCAATGAAGACAAGAAAAGCAAGGAAAATGACCACAGTATGTGATGATGATGAGTCAGCAGACAGTCTTGACTTTGATTTTGCAGACCCTAACTTCAGTTGTGATGATAATGATGATGATCTTGATTTTGATGAATTGGTGGACAAACATACTGAGTGGGTTGGAGAGGGGGCCAAAGGAAAAGAGCTAGACTCAACAAATGTTGGGGTTGAATCTTGGGATTGGGGTACATATGTTGAACTGGATTTAGAGGAGTATGATTCTGATAATGTGCAGCTTAAATATGACTCTGATGATGATACTCCAATAAAGGATAAATGGCCAGAGTTCAATCCGGCAACTGACATGAGAGATCCACAGTTTGAGATTGGGATAAGTTCAATTATTATAAAGTTTCAGAGCTTCTGTCATAGAACAATTTATAAAGATGAATATGGATGTTGTATTTGTGAGAAGTGAGGCTTTCAAGCTAAAGGCAGTTTGTGCAGATCTAGATTGTCCATGGGAGATATATGCTTCTAAAATGCAGAATGAGAAAACCCTGCAGGTTAAGAAATATGAGGGTGAACACACTTATGGTATTGTTTGGGAGAACCCCGCTATCAAGTCTAGTTGGATCAATGCCAAAGATATGGAAACATTGAAGACCAATCCAACTTGGCCAGTTAGCTCATTCATGGAGATTGTGGAGAAGGATTATAACACTATGCAACAAGTTTATAAGGCAAAAGAGAGGGCATTGAGGCAGATTGAGTTAAGGAAGACCAATCCAGAATTTGGGATTATTGTGAAGAGTTAAGGAAGACCAATCCAGGAACAACAACTGAAGTTCAATGTGATTTCAAAGAACAATTGAGCCATCCAGTGTTTCAAAGGTTGTATGTGTGTCTAGGTGCATGTAAAGCAGTTATTACTGGATGCAGACCCATTATTGGATTGGTTGGCTACTTCTTGAAGGGTGTGTACGGAGGGCAATTGTTAGCAGCAGTTGGTATATATGCTAATAATGAAACATGGGTGATTACGTATGCAGTGGTTGAGTATGAGTGCAAGGACTCATGGGTTTGGTTTCTGGAATTGTTAGTAAATGATGTAAAGATTGTTAACCAGTTTGGATACACTTTATATCAGATAAGCAAAAACCAAAAAAGGTTATTACCTGCTTTTGAGCAAGTTGTTCCTAATAGTGAACACAAGTTTTGTGCAAGACATCTTTTCACCAACTTCAAATTACAATTCAAAGAGAAAGCTTTGTCTGACAAATTTTGGGGCGCTTCAAAAGCAACAAATGTTCCACACTTTGCAAGACGTATGGAAAAGCTGAAAAACCTTGATAATGATGCTTATGATTAGCTGACTCAACTAGAAAAACCTCCCAGGCATTGGTCTCGATCACACTTTAGCACCCATGTGAATTGTGATATTCTTTTAAACAATCTGTGTGAGCCAATACTGACCATGCTTGGGTATAAGTTGATAAGGTACTACAAGGCAGAAGGGACAAAATAAAGAAATGGACAAAGGTAATTTGCCCCAAGATTTTTAAGAAGGTAGGGATAAATAAGGCATAAGCAGGTGGTTGTGTCACTATTTGGTCAAGTGGAGGCAAATTTCAAGTTGGCACTAGTAGGATTTCACAGTATATTGTGGACTTGGATTTGAGGACTTGTTCTTGTAAAGAATGTGATTTGATTGGTTGGCCTTATGTTCATGGAGTGGCAGCTACAAATTACAATGAGGGCCTAAACATAATGGATTTTGTGGATGCATGTTATCATACTAGACATATTTCAAGGCATATGAAAGCCTCATACTACCTATGAATGGTATGGAGTTGTGGGATAAAAGTAATATGCCACCATATGTGCCTCCTTTATACTCCAAACAACCTGGAAGGCCAATGTTGTTTCACAAGTTCAAGACTCACTGAAGTGTGGCCAATGTGGAAGAAAGGGCCACAATAAAAGGACTTGTTATAGGAATCTGCCCCCCAAAACAAAAATAAAAAGAGGAAGGCTAAGGTAAACATCTAAGGATAAACCTTTGTTAGTTTTATTAATTTTAATATTTTTTTTATATTTTGCAACTAACAGTTTATTATTTTTGCCTCAACCCAGCAAACTACTCAAACAAGTGAAGCTAGTCCCAGTACAAGAATAAGGCGAGCTAAGCTTGCAAGAGTTGTGTAGAAAGGAAAATGGAAGATAAAGGGCACCCCTGCAGCTGGAAGTTCAAATGTACCACCAAGTGATTTAGGGGTGGCATTTTATACCGAAAAACCGAAAAACCGCAAAAACCAATTGATAATTTACCGCAATGAAACTGCAATCGCGGTAAACCGAACCGCATTTGCGGTATTTAGAACCGAATTTGACTTTCAAAACTTGCGGTTATCGCAAACCACGAATATATTTTAAATAATATTGTCTATATTATATTATATGTAAAATATATTTCATACAACATATTTCATACAATATTTTCTATTCACACCCATTAATCGTA
Source organism: Prunus avium (assembly GCF_002207925.1). Next base: position 681,065 of record NW_018921266.1, read on the forward strand.
GCCGTTAGATGCGATCAGACCTAAGCCTCTCTTATCTCCTTATGCGATCTCACTCTCTCAACTCTCTGATTCTCAAACAACACAACGGGGTTCTTCAAATCCACTCACCACCACTAACACTTGAGTTTGTAACTTTAGTTTGTAACATTGGTGCATTGCATTTTCCTTTTAGTTTGTAACTTTAATTAACTTTGAATTGGATTTTCTTTTGGGTTGTAACTTTAATTCATTTTGCATTGCATTTTCCTTTTGGTTTGTAACTTTAAAGAATTTGGAATTGGAATGCTTGAGAAGTTTAACTTTAATTGGAATGCTTGGAATTGAACTTTAATTTTCTTTAGGTTGTGAATGCTTGAGAAGTTGAGGAGATTGTGAATTTATATATGCTTGAGAAGTTGGATTTTTATGACACAAAAAGAACTTGCGGTTTTACACCGCTAATTCACGGTAACCGACCGCTTTTTGCGGTTTCAAAAATTACCATACCGCAAATAGTCGGTCGGTTTGATATCTGCCTCTCATGCATCAACATCTGCCCCTCTTGCATCAACTAAAGCTTCAACTGACAATTCTTATATATTGAGTAAACGACCTATGGTTGTGAGAGCATCAGACTCGAGCAAGGAATAATGATGGTCTTGCCATTAATCCTTTTGAAATGTGCACTTATCTTTGTTGTTATTTTGAAATCATATACTTCTATTAGCTGGTTGGGTTATGTTATTTTGTTATCACAAGACAGATTTACCTGGTTATGTTATTTTGGAAGACAAGTTGCCTTCGTTGGGGAAGATAGCTTGTGTTATTTTGTAAGAAATGTCCTGTTTTTTTGGAAAACAGGTTCTGTTATTTTGGAAGGTTGTAAATGTTATTTTGTGGCCTATTTTGTTGTTATGCTGCAAGTGAAAATGAATTTTATGTATAAACAAGTTGTTGGAATGAAGAGGTTGATTTTGTACATATCAAAAGTCTGATTACATTACATCATTGCATTACCAAAACATCACATTGTATGCAGATTACATAGCCAACATGCTCATTCCCATTACATAGCCAACATGCTCATTCCCATTGCATAACCAAAAGCACATGACTTTCCATACCAAAAGCACAGTGCATCCCTAAAACACCCCATTTCATGCCAATTCCAAAGTCTTCAGCTTCAGTCCATCTAATCCATCATTCCCTCCAAAGAAGAACCTTGCAATAAGCATCCACGACACCACCAATACTGCCCAAAGAACCTTCTCTCTTCGTCTTTCCTTTGCTAGTGAATTCTCCAACTTATCCCGCAATTTTAGCATGCCTGGAATCACAACTTTAGACCTTTCACACATTTCCACATCATACCAAACCCAGAAATCACAACCTCCTCTACCCTGCACTAAACCCACTATGTAAATTCATATTTGCACCTGCTACAATTCAAAATCTAAGATATTGCATCAAATCCAGTTGTTTACCTTTGCACACACAACGAATCGCCTCCCAAGATTCGAAATTGTCCACGAGGTTCGGATTCTCAAATTCTTACCACACTCACCATCGCCTTATGCTCCATTTCTCCTTCGTTTTCTGGGTTAACGAGCCAATACAGTCGAATAAACCTTTTGGCAGGCTCACTTCTTTGAAAATCGTAGCTCTCAGCTATAGACTTTTAGGATTTAGGTTAAAACTGAGGTTGAGGACGACTTTTGGGGATTTTTGTTAAATTGGGTGCGATTTCATTTTTTATTTATTTATTGTCAAAACCCAAAAATACCCTTCAACTGCCATACATGGAATGGTCAATCTGCTAGTGGGATAGGTCCCATGAGTGCCATGTCAGCATTTAACGATTGACCATGTGGTTAACTTAAAAGAAGGATTAAATTGGACGATGTTGAAAACGTAAGGGTGTAAATTGATAAAATTGATACCTTGGGGACCAAATCGAGAACGACCCCAAACCTATAGGGTGTCTTTTTGTCGTTTACCCAATACTTAACTTCCAATTTCAGAAACTTCAATTCAGAATTCAGATTCCACATGTTACTGCTAGAAGTGGCCAACAGTTTCCTTAAGGACAGGTGGAAAGGAAAAGGGAAAACGGGAAAAAATTAATGAGCAATTGTCCTATTGTTTGTTTGATCAAATTATTGTAAATCGAGAAGCAAAAAAGACGTTAACGAAGAGGAATTGAAAATATAAATCGAGGGTTATACGAACACTTTGAATGGGAGCTTTGGATCGGAGGTTAGAGTGACTTTGAAGGACACCTTTCCACCACCCGCCATTTTTTATTTTATAATTTTATTTTTCTCGTTGTTTGCATGTTAAGGAGCGGTCTTGTATATATACGTATGGACAACCCACTTCGTTCTCATTCGTATTTTTAACGATGAGGCATTGTTTTGTGATTTTATGTTTTTTTTATAAAAAAATTTATCCTTTGGGAATGATTTTATTTTTTGATGTGAAGATATTGGAAGAGGGGATTTTCTCACATATACACTGTCATGTGTCATGAGGGTTTGAACTTGATATCACTAGTCTACAAGTTAAGGGTTTTTTTCACTAGGCTAGACCTCGTTGACTATCCGCTTAGAAATGATGTAAAAGCTTCAACTAACAAAAAATTATTGCGTGTATTATTTCAATTTTGAGAATTATTATGTTGGGTTGATAAAACCGTTCAAACTAATTCAATTGATTTTGTTCGAATTTTATACACACAAAAAAATATTGTGATTTTAGACCGGACGGATCAAACTACAATTATTTTGATTCAATTTGATTTGAACTATTTGGAAACCCCAAACCAAACTAAATTGCATATATTGATTTTATTGTTTGTTTTTATAATTGGCTTTTTCTTATTGGTTATCATCATTTACTATTATGTTTCATCTCATAAATTAATATTAAATAGTTAATTCTAAAACCTAAAACCCCTAAATCGTTCAATTTTCAATATGAAGTTCCCTTTTACCAATTGATTTGGTTATTTTCCTTCATAAGCAATTAAACAAATACGAGGCCTCAATCGGAACCATGATGCTAATTTGAGGCCTAAACCAAATCAATATGAACCGTGATATTACATTGGTTTGGTTTAAGTTTTGAGATTTAACGCAAACCAGAATGCTTTTGTACTTGATTAAACAGTGAGTGGCCTTATAAGTAAGGAGCAACAAGCATATTAATATAGCCCAAGCAACGGTGATGTACTTTTTGCATTACAAAGGGCCATACCAGCTTTGCTATACAATATTTTACACATAGTGCTGATTTAAATTAAGTCAGATGGCATACATGGATTGGGTTAAGACGGTTCATTAGACCCAACTTTGATGAAAACCAAATTCAAGAAGGGAGAGAGGAGAAAAAGAAAGTTTGTGTAAAGCAAGCCAACTGCACTCATTATTTAAATTAAGTCAGATGGCATACATGGATTGGGTTAAGACGGTTCATTAGACCCAACTTGATGAAAACCAATTTCAAGAAGGGAGAGAGGAGAAAAAGAAAGTTTGTGTAAAGCAAGCCAACCGCATTCATTATTTTCCCTCTTCTAAAGGAAAGAATAAAATGAATAACTTCATATGTACAACCAGTATGGACAATTTTTACATTCTTTTCAGGTGCTGCTCTGTAAGTTCAAAGGGGATGTAAAACAAACACACCTCTAAGCTTCATGGGAAAAAAAAAACCCCTTTTTTCAAAAAATAATCCATAAATTAATCATCACCATCAGTGCAAGCATCACAGTCCATCTCATTGAATTTAAACCTTTTGATCCATTAGTACTACAGACAAGCTTGTGGTTATGATATGTGCACACTGGTTGCTTCCTGCATATGCATAAACAAAAACAAATGTCATTGACTGCACAGCAAGCAAAAAGGTCAAATACAGATTGCTCAGACGTTGATCAATTGTCATCTGCAATACATGCACAATGCACAGAAGGGGTAAAATTTGAGTGCTTTGAGGGCTTTAAATTAGGCAGGAGCTAGATTCAAACTGCATTCATTGCTTAAGTGTATTCTTATTCGAATGTATTGTGCAGATATCTAGCAAGAGAACATTACCCTAAGAGAGATTCAAAACAGCTTTAGTGTCTAAAATGAGTTCATGAACAAACCTGCTTGAGCAGAATGCAACCACATAATCTGTGCCAGAGCAAGTAAAGATACTGGTTGGATCATCATAAGCATAACTATAGGCAGTCGGGCATGCTTCTTTGAACATCTTGGAATAATATGTGGGTTTGCATGTAACAGGGTTGCCAAAAACCCCTCTGCAACAATACTCATCAGTGTTGAACACATCACAGGCGCTCCTGCATCCAACAGTCTTCCCATTTGCTTTGACAGAGAGCACAGATGGGCAACTGGACCTCAGGTCCCCATCGCAACCCGAAACACTGCAATTTCCCGTACCATTCAGAGGTGTCACAACCATTGGCAAGTTGAACCCATCAACAAGGCTAACATCATAAAAGTCTAGAGATGCCAATGTGAATTCGGCAAGTGTTGCTGGCGTCTTTCCTGAAGCTCCACACTTGAGGGTGCCGCCACAGTCTCCGGTCTGGCATGAAGTGTTGCCATTTTTGTTGTCGAAGTTGCAGCCCGTTCGACCCCATATCCTGCCTGACCAGCTGACTGGGGCAGTGAATATGATTGACTGGCCCGGTTTTAGCATAAAACCACCACCATTAAAGCTCTCCCCTGGGGTCACTGCAGGCCAGACTGTCTCCTTGCAATTGTTTATTATGGTGAAAGTTCTAGCAGACTCAGATAACTTTGGTCCTGCAAAAACCAAGAAGTCAATTGCTTATAAACTTGATAACAAATGATGGCGCACAAATGAGCTAAAGGGGTTAATAGTTTTGGCCATTAAGAGTTTACTCTAAGGTTAATAGTTTATCTACATGTAAAAAGTACATATGTTTCTCATCAATATCATTATCCATACGCAATTCTAAGAGAAAGATTAAACCACAAAGATTGCTATTATAAAGAATACCTGATGAAATGGCCATAAAAACCAATAAAACTGGTAAGAACACATTGAGATGCGCTGCCATTTTTCTTACTCTCTCTCCCTTTCTTTCTTTGTCTATCTCACTTTAAGGGGACTGGTTTAGATGAACCATGAATGAATTGCGCTTGTACAGTTTACAACATCCACATATAAAACAAGAGGGTGAAGAAGAATACGTGTGGAGAAAGGACTAGTAAAACCAAAGCAGTAGCACCAATTCAAGGGAAGCATTTTTGGCAATGCTAGCTAATCTGATTCCTTTCCTAATCCTTTCCTGCAAGTTTATCAAGGTTCCCTATACTTGTTTCCACTTTTCTTTTCCCATAAAATTTTTGGACCCGCATCAAAGTTTAAATTAATCTGAAAAATCCCCATTTTCAGAAACTATTGATACCTATTTCTCTTTTGGTACAAAAAAGCTGTCAACTCCTTTAGTTTTTTTTTTTGGGGGTGAAATCAACTCCTTTACTTTACTTTCAAAAGAAAGACACCATTTTTAAAAGATTTAACTTCCAAGTTCAGAAACCTTAATTCAGAATTCAGATTCCACACGTTACTACTGGAACTGGCCAACAGTTTCTCTAAGGACAGGTGGGAAGGAAAAGGGAAAACAGGAAAAAATTAATGAGCAATTCTCCTACTGTTCGCTTGATCAGAAAACTGAAGGGAAAATTTGACATTAATAAAGGTTTAAGCTACCATAGGCATGATGTAGTAAAGTTTTGTCTTTTATCTTTTTTCCTTCTTTTTTAAAAAATCTATGCCAATTCTTCAACCTCTCCAAATTGGAAATCTGAAATTGAAATGTCTTTTCATGTTTTTCTTTCTTGGTGAATGATTATTTTCCTGCATTTTCCCGAATCCAAACAAGCAGACAGCAAGAAAAAAAACACTAAAAACAGAAAATGAGAGAAACCCAAGAAGCAAGACCTCAGCTGGAGTTGAATATCAGCTTGAATCGGCGGAGGAGAATGGCGCCGTCGAGGACTGAGATAGGCTTGGAGCCGCCGGACGGCGGCAAGAGTTTAAATGAGGGAGACGACAGATGTTTAATTGGGCCATGGTGATTTTAAATGGGCCAAGCTCATGTTTATTTGGCCCGTTCCGGTTAAATTTGGGTCATGTTCATTTCAAATGGGCTACGTTGGTACTGTTTCCCTAGGCCTAAATAATTGGAGAAACCATCAATATTGGGTTTGGGTTTGGGTTTGAGCCCAATACACTTTCTTTTTTTTCCTTTTTCGCATTTTTTATAGCGATTTAGCTCAATCACGGTAGAAGGCCAAATCATATAATTTTTTTTTTACAAGCGATAATCTACTTTAAACTAATCTAAACTAGGGGAAGGGGGATTCGAATTCGAGTGCATAGTGGAAAGCACATCCACTCTAGCCAACCTCGCTAAGCCTATATCTGCAACCGAATCATTTCTTTAGTGTTTCATTTTTCGGAACTTGCATTTAGACACTTTCTACATCTAACAAGCACCCAAAATGAAAAAAACAATTTTATACTTGAAAGTTGAAACAAACTCATCAAACATTTCTTGCTTCTTATAGTATCGCGAAGACAAAATCATCAACATAAAACCAATATTGCACCCACGTTCTAATTCCTATATCTCTAACCTCCTAACAACATTCAACATTTCATTAAAATAACAAACTAACAATCTAATGATATATTAGATTGATATCAATGATATGTATGAAGAAACATAATAGTAAATGGTGAAGAAACACATATTTAATTACAGTGTGATTTCATTTAGTATAAGATTACACTGTTTATAAGTAAAAATCAAATCAAACTTTTAAGATTGCTTTAATTTTTGTCGGTTTGAACAATGCGATCGGTTTCTTTTTTCCCACCCTTACATTTAAAGGAACATGTATTTTCCCAACGTCCAAACAAATCCAAGACTATGCAAAATGTTCTTTAGGAAAATGAGATAACGATATATGTCTAAGCATATGAACCAAGTCAAAAGGTGGCTTATTTAGTTGCTTTTTTTTTATCCTTTTGGAAGCTCCTTGGCCCCAACTTTTAGTCACCCCATAGTGTCTATTATTCTTAAAGTTTTGCATATGCAGGGTGGGGTTAGACTTTAGGCCTAGACCTACTCGGGCCACTCCCTTTAAACAGGTAGTAGTTAGGTAATCACTCACCAATATCATAATCTAGTTCATATGATGAAAATGACCATCCAAGTTTACCCAAAAAAAACATGATTTTTGTGTCTTAAAATAAATTCTTAAATAGAAAGATTTTTAAGACCATTCATCTGAATTATTACATGACTGACAGAGAAATCAAGCAAAGTTTTGAATCTTTATTCTATTTGGATTGTTATATGCTCATTGATTTCGTTTAGTGGTTCGGTTTGGACTGAATTGAAATTGAGTCCAAAACTAGTTATAATGAGTCTCATTCTTCTAAATCTAGATGAGACCTGTCCGATGCTATATTTGACTATTGCCAAATTTAACAAGTATAATCCTAATATTTATAAATTCACCAAACATGAACAAGGAGATTAGTTAATTTGATTAAAATAGTTAACTTCATGCGGTAGAAAGCTCCCCAGAATCGTATTAGATGAAGCTAATCCCAGATAACGTTGGGCCAAATGGGCAAATGTTGGTTGCCAGTGCCACAAGCTAATCGGCATCCTTGCCACCCTGGTCCATTATAGTCAAACTTTGGAATTAACTTAACTTTGTATTTATTCATTAATGATGTAAATGACCAAATAAACTTTTCCTCACACCTTCAGACATAGTTGTTGGCGTATTAAAAGGAAAAGAAAATTTTGGTGGGATCAAAATTATGAAGCTGGATAGATTGCATAAACTTTTTAGTGTTCATGTATACAGAAAAGATGCTCCAACTAACCTAATTTAAAATTTTATCATTACGTCAATGAGGTCTAACTCAGTGGAAAAGAAGCTTGACTTGTGCATATCAGTGATTTCAAGTAGGTCCAAACCCCATGACATCTTGGTTGTGTGTGTGAGAAACCCTCCTTTCATTGTAACTTAGACTATGGTTTATACTGAAAAAAAAATTACCACCACCAAAATTGGGATTTGCGAAGACACTTGATTAATCCCATTATCTAGAAGCTGAATCAATGGCCCAAAGAACCCTTTAGGGACCTAAACTTTTATTAAAAAGGGGTAAAGGGCATTTTTAGATCTCTTTTTGTAAAGCCAGTTGGCACACGTGTGGTGCTAATCATGTTTAGCACCAAAGCCCACCTCAAAGTAATCATTCACTCCATCTTATGGGCTCCCCCACACATACACTCACACTCAAATCCACACAAAAACAGCTCTTCTTCTAATCCTTCAACTTTCATCCACCTTCCACACCCTTTTGTATAAACACAGATCTTCTTCTTTACCTCACTTTTCTCTACACAGATTCAACATCATCCATCCATCCATCCATATGCATCATGCATGGGCCACCCCGCTCGTGCAATGCATGCTAAGCATGGCCCATCAACAGCTTTTCCATGTCCAAATAACAAATATAAAATCAAAATTTAGGAGGAAAAAGTAAATCCCATGTGGTACCAACGAATCTTAACCTCAACACAATGAGATAAATTTCGAACAAAAAAACACAATGAGATAAAGATCTAATAAAACTGAAATTATGTGTGTAGCTAACTTAAGAATATGCGGTCGAAGGTAGTTTATACCGGTCGATACGCATTTTAGAGACTTACTATGTCGTGTAACATGTGTTTGTTAAATTTTTATCCCATAACGTAGTTTATACGGGTCGATACGCATTTTAGAGACTTACTATGTCGTGTAACATGTGTTTGTTAAATTTTTATCCCATAACTTGAAAATAGAATATAGGGAATTTGAAATACTATTGGTTTGGAGTATTTACTCCCTCAGGCAAGGTCCTGGGTTCGAGTCCTAGCATCCGTGTAGCGTGTATGAGTTTAATATGCTATCGCCCCTCTCAATAGGAAAGGTCCTCAAAAAAAAAAAAAAAAAAGAATATAGGGAATTTGAAATACCATTGGTTAAATAATATGCATGCATATATTATATATGCAATGACATTCCTAAGGGCTAATTAGGGTGATGATGTAGCTAGGTCTCCACTTGGGTGACTCAATTATTGCTCATAAAAATTAAAGAGTTCTACCAAAAAGCAAAGTGGTGCTATAAGATATACATACATATTGGTTAAGCTTAAGGAGTGGAAATAGTAGTGAAAAAGGAGCACTCCCTCTATCTATTTATAGACTACTCAGACACTCATCCATTGCTTCCTCCCACACCACCACCACCAAGGCTATAACAATGGCTTCTGAGAAGGTTGAGACTGTTATAGCCGGAAGCTACGTGGAAATGGAAAGAGAAGGGGAAGAGATTGACTCAAAGACAACTAAGAGCAAGCTCTCCACCTTTCTTTGGCATGGCGGCTCAGCCTATGATGCATGGTTTAGCTGTGCTTCTAATCAGGCACATATTTAATCATATTTACCAAACTTCTTAGTTTTACATATCTTATCATTTGTGTTAATGTAACTGTGTATTTGATGTGTTTGGCTAATTATAATTATATATCTTAATTTGGTTTTAATGGAATTTTAATGCAGGTTGCCCAAGTGCTTCTCACACTGCCATACTCATTTTCCCAGCTGGGTTTGCTGTCTGGGATTCTATTTCAGCTTTTCTATGGCTTGATGGGAAGCTGGACTGCTTACCTCATCAGTCTGCTATATGTTGAGTACAGAACTAGAAAGGAGAGAGAAAAGGTTGATTTTAGGAACCACGTAATTCAGGTATAATCCATGCTTAATTTCTCCATTAATTTGTAAAACTAATGCTGATATATTAATTATGATTCCAGTTTCTTTATAAACATTGACTGTTATAAATCTTGGCAGTGGTTTGAAGTTCTTGATGGGCTGCTGGGGAAGCACTGGAGGAATGTTGGCCTCTTTTTCAACTGCACTTTTCTTCTGTTCGGATCTGTAATTCAGTTAATTGCCTGTGCAAGGTAAATAAATAATTCTTATTATTTATAATTTTATATGTAGAAAAGAATTAGATAGTAAAATTTGGTTTGTCTTTGTGTGTTTGTTTTGATCTTAGTAATATCTACTACATAAACGACAATCTTGACAAGAGGACTTGGACTTATATCTTCGGAGCTTGCTGTGCTACAACTGTCTTCATCCCCTCCTTCCATAATTACAGAATTTGGTCATTCTTGGGCCTCATTATGACCACCTACACTGCTTGGTATCTCACCATTGCTTCCCTTATCCATGGAAAGGTAGATTCCATATCTCCTATTAATTAATTACATCCCTCAATTAGATTTGATCATTGCTCAATTTTTTGAGGACGGCGATAATATACTAAACTCACACATATTACACGGATGCTAGGACTCGGACCTAAGACCTTGCTTAGGGGTCCTTTGCGATCACTGCTTAATTTAAATCACCAAAAAATCACATTTAGAAGTTGCAATCTAATATTTTTCTATGTGCCCCCAAAAGGTTGAGGGAGTGAAGCACTCTGGTCCAACCACAATGGTTCTCTACTTCACTGGGGCTACCAACATTCTCTACACATTTGGTGGACATGCTGTTACAGTGTGAGGGCTTTGTGAAAATTAATTAATATCCAAGAACAGAGGAAAGCTGTTGCAATTTTTGGGTTTTAACTTGAATTTGATTATCTGGGATTGGTTGTGTGTTGTGTAGGGAGATTATGCATGCAATGTGGAAGCCACAGAAATTCAAGTTGATATACTTGATGGCCACACTCTATGTGCTGACCTTAACTCTGCCATCAGCTTCTGCTGTTTACTGGGCTTTTGGGGACAATCTCTTGACTCATTCCAATGCTCTAGCTTTGCTTCCAAGGACTGGATTTAGAGACACTGCTGTTGTGCTCATGCTCATCCATCAGGTACTAAATCAACAGTTTCTTAATTAACAACCAAAACCAATTTGATTTAGTGACTTAAAATGGGATTTCCAATTTTTAATTAATGATTTGGTTGGTGTGCACAGTTTATCACATTTGGATTTGCTTGCACCCCTTTGTACTTTGTGTGGGAGAAATTCATTCAAATGCATGAGACCAAGAGCATGTTGAAGAGGGCCCTGGCTAGGCTCCCAGTGGTGATCCCAATTTGGTTCCTTGCTATCATATTCCCATTCTTTGGGCCCATCAACTCAACTGTTGGATCTCTACTTGTCAGCTTTACTGTCTACATAATTCCTGCTTTAGCTCACATGGTCACCTTTGCTTCTGCATCTGCTAGAGAGGTTAGTCCACTTTTAATTTTCATTGGGATGAACTAATTGCTAATTAAGGAGGGTCACATTCTCCTACCTGAAATATTTGGCATGTTATGTTGTTAGACTGTCAATTTCGACTATACATTCAAACAAGAATCTACTGAACTTAAGATTCGATTCACAGTCTGGTAGCATAACATATCAAATTGTCCCAGGTACAAGTTTCTGATATGTTCATTGTTGTTTTTGATGACACACAGAATGCTGTAGAGAGACCACCATCCTTGTTGGGAGGCTGGGCTGGCTCATACGCCATTAACAGCTTTGTGGTAGTTTGGGTTTTGATAGTGGGATTTGGGTTTGGAGGGTGGGCAAGCATGCTCAACTTCATACGACAAGTCGACACATTTGGTCTATTCACCAAGTGCTACCAATGCCCCCCACACAAAGCTTGAGTAGATTCCCCCTACTTTCCAGAAAGTTTTTATTAACAATTTAAAAGATACATATGTAAGTGTGTAAAGAGATTGGCATTTGTAAACCTTTCTTTTCTTACTTGATTTGTATTTTTTTCCCTCTTAACTTTTTTTTTTCTTTCCCTTTTTCCCTCTTGTAAGATCTATTGTTGATGGTTTTCAGAAAGAAAAAAAGGTGTGATGGCAATTATCATGGCCAGCCTTTATACGGACCTACATTTGTACCTTGTGTGTTGATTAATTAGTCTTCTTTTAATTAAGAAATGCAAGTCCCCTGGTTTTCACTTGTGGGAATTAATTTATAGACTCGACATATTTCTATCTAGTTAATTAAGGTTGAAATTCTCTAGGAAGGATTGTAATTAAGGAATTAATTTATACGTTTTTTTCTTATACAAGCGAAATTAGGGGAGCGGAGAATCGAACATAGGACCTAAAGTCAAGGTACGAGGATAAATACTCTTAATTACTTGAGCTAGATCATAAACCACGGCTTCTCTCAACTTTGATATCCTACTGAGGAGTTGATATTTAAAGAGTCTATAACTGGTCCATGAGGGGCAATCTGAATGTGCCACATCGTGTGAAAAAAAGGCTATCTTTGAGCTAACTAGTACTTTTTTCCACATAGTATCAATAAGGTATTTGAGCACCCAAATCAACCTCAATTGCAAGCTGTGTGTGTGTTGATTGCGTGAAAAAGGCTCATGTGGTACTCCTTGAAATTGTGTAGACTTTGCGTGAGAAACATTAGCATGCTGCTGCATAATAAGCAGATGTGATTGTCCAGCTGCAAAGGCTGATTGAATTTGCTGGTCCCATATATGGCATTGTCAAGGCCTAACTCAGATGTGCTTTAATTGAATTACTTTGCATCATTGCATGTCAATCAGTCGTTTTGCCTAATTTGATGTGTTCTGTGTGTACATGCCTTAAACGACAAAGATTTAGCAAATCAGTTGGAGAACTTCAATCACCTAGTCATTGGCAGAACTAGGCCAATGGAACATAAATTATTGGCCTCACATATCTGAGAGAGAGAGAGAGAGAGAGAGAAGAAAAACTTCTGTAAGGTTACATGTGTCACGTTGCAGTGCTAATGATTTTATCTCATTGAGTGTTAATCATATATGCATCACTTATCACATCATGTGGTACACAACTGTAGTTTCATTGACATTACAATATCGTCACAGACAATGAAATCCTTCAATATTGTAGTGTTATCAATCTATCCATGTTACATTAAACTTTAATTTCAAGAAATATCAATTTTGTCACCCATTTATGTTTGAACACCTGAATTCATGAGTTTTTCGTACACAAGTTTTCTTTGATAGAGAAAGCAAAGAAATAGCTACTAGGCCCAAGCTCGAATGACATGTTCATATCAAGGATCAGAAGGAATCTATTTGGTCCATCATAACACATTGGTCAACATTGATTTTGAGTCTTCACCAACCAAATCAAGGAAATTTCGTAGGCCCTCTAGCGCCATATGACACATGACCAGGAACTATCTTAGCCTTGGTCTAATCAGCTCTACATCATTATATAGGATAGGTTTACCTAATATGGTTCAATTAACCAGCCACCTATTGAATAATTTTTAGAGTTACCTAATAATATCATAAAGGGTCCTTTTCAATGAGGTATAACTCAATGAAAAAAGACCTTGATTTGTAGATCAATGGTCTCGATGGTTTGTGACCCAAGAAATTGGCCACAATTGATATTGATGCCATAAGGTCAGGTGGGTTCCATAACCCACACATAGAGCAAAGAATTGAGGACCCTGGGATTGATGGGATAAATATCTCTGGTGCTGAGAAAGAAAATACATAATATAAAGTAGGAAATGCAAAAGCCATGAAAGCAGCAAAGTCGATGCCTATGAAACTCCAAAAAAAAATAAAAAATTCTTCTTTTAGACTTTTGCCAAAGAAATATGATTGATTAGAAGAGAAGGCAAGGGAAAAGAAAAAGGTAGCTCCTCCTAACTCATACCTCATATGAGATATACAGTGTGGGTTTTAAGGTGGGGACCTCATTTTTGCTTAGAACTTTCCAAGATGAGGACTTGTCATGGGAATGTTTTTTTTATTTTTTATTTTTTATTTTTCTGCATCTCCAAAAAAATCATTGCATCTGCCCATATATGCACTGAGAAAATGCTTTTGACCAGGCAATTGAAACCCATCAGTTTCAGTTTAAGAACTTAAAAGAGATGAATTTTTCTGGGTTGAAACTTGAAATCAAATCAACCCATTAAGCCATTAACAAAAGTTTTGTAGGCATTCAAGTTGTAAGCTTGTGAAAACAGAATCAAAATCTTGAGGAGGGTCCAGCAAGTTAACAGTGTAAGATAAGGCAAAACGTGTGTGGGGGGTCCTATGATCTTTGCAGGGAAGAAAATGTGTCACCACATGGCTGGAACTTATTGAAACTTTGGCTTGGACCCTCTTCACATTCTGGTCCTTGGATCCAACCCAAGTGTGTGTTTGACCAAAAGTCAGAGCCTTTTCAGGGCTTGGTGACCAAAAGTCACCACACTAGTTAGAAATATTGGGATTGTGTCAATCTTGCTAGGCTTCGGCCCCCCTTCTTTATCTCCTTCTTTTGGGGACCTTTGAATCCAAACAAGGATAGAGGATAGGGATACCCCCATTAGCCCATTTGGATTAAAAAAAAGAGAGAAAAGGGGGACCTCAGGCTCAGGCCGACAGAGTGGCGAAAAAGTTTATATCACGGCGATTACATTGTTTTGATATCCCAAATAGGTTTTTTTTTTAAGGAGAATAGCAAAAGAATACTATCTTGTGATACACAAGTTCTAGTTGATAGAGTAGGGGTGGGGGAAGGTAGGGTGTTGGTCAAAATCAGTAGGGCCCTCCCTCCAATGGAAGTTTCTGGTGAGGGTGAGATATAAAGGCAAAGGCTGCCCACTTCTATACTGCACCGAGTTTGATATTGCTCCTCCAGGACCTGTCTTTGTCTTTGACAATGTGCTTGCAGCTTTTCCACTCTCTGGTCTTGCTAGTTTTGTGTGATTCATTTTTAGCTTAGTTGCTTCACAGTGAGAATGAGTGACCCCATCGAACATGGTTAAAATCACTGCTGTTGCTTTTGTTCCAGCCTTTCTGTGGGCTGGGAATGGGCCTGCCGGCCAATTGCTCAACCCTGTCCAGCTGCTAATAAGATTCTTTAAAAAAACATTTTGGGTTGGTTTGATAACTAGTTCGTTTTCTCTTCTCAGTTTTGGGTTTCAGTTGAAGAAAGGGGTAGTATGAGAAAGAAGGGAATAGGAAGGAGAAGGCATGCAAGAGGAATGCAGGAAGAGAAACTATAATAGAATGCTACAAAAATGAAAGCTAAAAGCAATTTCAAATAGTTCTTCTTTTCAAGTTTTGTTTCATACATTCTTCTTCATTTCTCCATCCTTTCCTTTCTTCTCTCTTATATTTTTCCTCTTTTTTCACATATCTTGTTTTAAATTTTGACCAATATCAAATCTATTGTTTTTTTATATAGTAAAAGCGATAGTCTGGGGGAATTTCTCACACACTAACACAACTAAAATGTCATGGAGGTTCAAACTTGAGACCTCTTGTTTACAGGTCAAGATCCTTTTTTAATTGGGCTAGACCCAGTTGACCTCAGATCTATTGTTTTATACATAATGTTCTGGACCTTTTGGAGAGGGCTTTCTTGTTGGTTCAACATGGTGGGCCATGTTTTCTTGGTCAGTCCTCTAATCCAGTAATCTGTTTTGGGCCACTCAACTCAGACATTTGCATTGTCTTTTGGTTTGCTTAGCCTTATCAGATGAGGAAAAATAAAAAACCAATCCTTGTTCTCTCAAACTCGCATATTTGCATGTGTTTCTTTTAGTAAAAGAAATGTGAAAAGTAGAGATGTGGGTTAAGTACCCTACTCGTAAACTAAGAGTAATTTAAAGGGACATTCACTATTATACCCGATATATCGCTTTGTCAAGCCAAAAAAGTCCCCGTGATTAGATAATACCCTTCTTCTTCATCATCAATCAAACAATTCCAAGCCGCATAAGCATTCAAAAGGGAGGAAGAATTTAGCCAGCTTAGAATTCGAGACATTCTAGCGCCCCTTCATAATATGGCTGAGGTAGATAGATGCATGATGAACTAATATCTTGAAAAGGAAAGAGCCTCTATGCACAATGAAAGAGACAGATCTTCACCAAATATTCCCATCTTTTTTTAGTTCTCATTTTGTCTAAGATTCTGTTTACGCTCAATATGGATTGGATGATGAGAAGAAAATAGAGCAACTAGCAAGAACAACGATCAAACGCAATTCTGTTTTCAGCAAAAAGGACACAACACAAGGGATCAGAACAGGAGAAAACAAGCGAGGCTTCAACCGGCAATTTCAAGCTAATCGTTTAGTGATCTTCGAAAGAACATCTTGATAAGTAGCTCTTTGCCTGATAATCAAAACTCTTAATGAAGTTGGTCATTATGATTCGAAACATGAACCTATCTGCGGTTGAACTTGGTAATGAAATGAGGGTCATAATTTTTGATCAACCAACCAATAATAACAATTAGAAAAGAATGGGTGGCCAAATGCACAAGGCTCTCCTGCCAATATGGGGTTTGGAGAGGGCAAGAAATATGCAGCCATACCTTTAATTTTCAGAGAGGCTGTTTTGGCAGAACATTCCCTAAAGCAATTGTTTCTGACACATGAAACAAATAACCTCTCACTTATGCACTCTACTTTCATAGATATAAACACATGGAGATGCATCTTTGTTCCCTTCTACAAAAGTCAACAGTGGGAGATAAAGAGGACACCACATGGAAGATCAAGACTGTAAAGGATAATTGAGCTTAGAAACAAGTGATGAGCGACGAAGACATTTCGAAAAGATGTTGATCATGCCGAAAGGGGGAAATGCAATCTTGACCTGTGAAATATCAACCTCTCATGGATTATCAACTAGGATAGGGTGTATGACTCGGTTCTTGTTCTTTTCAGGGAAGTGGATAAGATGACTTGACTTGATGAGCATGTTGCTGCCATTAAGTTGACGATAACTCACGATATAATTTAAGCAGCAAGCAACCAGAAAAAAATAGATCCACAGCAATATAAAGATTGCAAGGGACAAAATACTATATCCACAACTGAAACCAGAAAAAATGAGAAGTGCAAAACAGGTGAGCGTCCCTTTCAAAAGGAAGGGCCATATTTTTGTCGCTCAGAGATATCCACAAGGAAGGAAGGAACAAAGATCAAATTGGTATTTTGGTGTCAAACTATAGATACTCAAAAGTCATCAAATCTTTATAAAACCAAAAACATAATCCGTCTCTAAACAGAACAAGAAGAATGAAAAATAATTAAACTGAAGTGGCAAATGACACCAAAACATGATCATTGATTTCATATTGAACAACAAGAAGAATAGGTATGAAAAATGAGGAGAAACAATGAATTAGAACGAGAAAACTACCATCTAATATATGCAAAAACAATCACCCACATACCACCAAATCATGCAAAAACGAACAAAAAATTACCCAAATTAAGAACAAATTGGTGACAAACAAGAGCCCTCCTTTCTTCATACGCCAAGAGCAATCACCAAGCAAGCACCCAAAAGCGTGGGAAACCACAGAGACCTATACACCCACATCCAAAGCCAAGCCACCCAATAGAACATGACCCAAATTCTCACTTCTGATCATTAAGACATTCCCTTGCCAAATGCCCTTCCTCTCCGCAATTATAACACCCACGGCTACCGCCGCCTGCACGGCTACCGTATCCTCGACCAGCACCGCCAAATCTTCCACCACCGCCGCCGCCCTGAATACACTCCCTAGCCAAATGCCCAATTCCGCCGCAATTGTAGCACTCGCCACCGCCGCGACCACCGCCGTAACCACCACTATAACCGCGACCCCTCCCGCCGCCTCTCCCGACATCATACCCTCCAACGAACCTTCCATAACCACCACGCCCGCCACCTCCATCGCCTACCCCTCTCCCGCCATAACTGCCACCCCTCCCGCCAAAACGGCCACGTCCACGACCGCGGTCAAAGCCGGGACCGCGGGATCGGGCGATAGCGGCGACGACGTCGATGGCTTTGGTGCGTCCGTCTTCGCCGAATTCAACGAGGAAATCGACGGGCTGGCCCTCCGAGAGGGTCCGGAAGCCGTCGGATTGGATCGAGGTCTGGTGGACGAAGAGATCTTCGGTGCCGTCGTCGGGGGCGATGAAGCCGAACCCCTTCTGCGCGCTGAACCACTTGACTGTACCCGTGGATCTCGCGGTGTCCTCCATGGATGAGAAGGATCTAGAAGCTTCCTTTTTCTGAAGCTTTTATATATTTTTTGTTTTTGGTTTTTCAGTTATTGCCGGTGGCGGGGACTAACTGATCTGTTGGGGAGTCTCAGTCTCGAGTGCCCCTCTCTCCTCTGCTGCTTGCTGCTGCTGCTTTTTCATTGTTGGGTGGGAATTAGGGGAAGTTATGTGGGATCCGCGTTGGTTTTCTCGTCCATACGTTGCCTGCCACTTGGCAGACGAAAGTAGAGTACTTTTGGTTTTATCCAATTATCCATTTAGAGTTTTACACGTCAGCTTTGAAGTTTGGAAGAACTAACCAAAGCAAAGAGTTCTTGAACAAAAAAAATAAAAAATCAAAGCAAAGAGCCCCACTCTTGAGTAGGCGTGGGCACGGTCCGGTTTGGTCCGGTTTGACCCTCAAACCACGGCCGAACCAATTACATTTTCACGGTCCGGTGTGGTTCGGTTTCACCTAAAATCAAAATGAAAACCAAACCAAACCAAACCATTCATAACCGGTTTGGTGCGGTTTGGTTCGGCCGGTTTAGGCATAAAACAACATGTCTTCCAGTAACATGCAAATCTTGCCAAAGTAGAACAAAGTTAACATGCAAATCTTGCCAAAGTAGAACAAAGTTAACATGGTTAGTTTCTTTAGGTATTTTCTTTCATTTCTTTAAAGTGGTTAATTTTGCATAATATATTTTGTGATTTCATTCTGATAGTTTAATTTTGTGGTGAATATATTATTCAGCGCCCACCACATCATCATTCTCTGCTCTGGCGTGGTGTCTGTGTGGTAGAAGGGTTGGACATAAGACATGACAGTTCGACATCGTACAGAATCTTCATTCTCCAATCAAATCAGAAACTCTGTCCACTATACATGTCTTTGCATGATGACCACTAACATGCACATCCAGTTTTTAAAAAATTATTTTCACAAAAAGTGCAGTCTCTTCCATTTTTCATCCTCAAACATGAACCCTTCGTTATCGTGTACCATATTCAACAATGGCCTTTTCTTTTTTCTTTGTTTCTACCAATCAACCAAAGTGAAGGTGTTTCCTTGATTGATTCGTGCGTTATTGTAAATAGTTTTATTGCTTTAATTTTGTGTATTTATCAGACTTTTTGATTTTTTTTTTTTTTAATACAAACGATTTTGTAAGAGAAGAAAATCGAATTTATTGCATGGTAAATGTGGTAGGTAATGGGGATCTGCCTTCTTTTGCTTGCTAGAACCTATGGTGTGGTTGGAAGAACAGAAGCAAATAGGAAAGATATGAAAATGAAGAACGATAAGGCTAATTGAGGAAACGTAGGCCACTAAGCATGTGAAACACTACTCCACCAATGTTCCACTTACACGAAAATAGGAAGAGATAAAATGCAACCCGGAAGAAATTAAAAATTACATAGAATTCTAAAATGACGGAATTTAGATTTCTATCATTTCAATTTCTAGCAATTGAATATTTCAGTGTTTGGATTTATGTATGTCAAATTTTGTAAATGGAACTATGGAAATTGTGAAATGAGACCTATTTTGGTGGAAATTAAACTTAGGAATTTGATGGCTCAATTTCCACGCGTCATATAATAAATTCCACACTTAATTTACCAAACAAGGGAATTGTCAAATTCTCCTCTTAAATTCCGAGTTATTTTTCGCTCATTCAAACGGAGGGTAAGAGTTCTAAACTACCTTACAAATTAAAAACTTATTAAAGATATTCTTAAACTAGGTAACTTAACAACTAAAATAATTAACACACATAACAACATCCTCCTAATTATTTGAACTACAACGTTTTTGCTCTTTGATCCTTTTATACTTGAAGAAATGTGTGGCAATTGTTGACATATAACACAATTTTGAACTCGATGTGCAGTTAGCAATTTTGATTTATTAATTTTTCGACACGAACATGAGTATCGTTCTAACTTAGGGTTAGCTTCAAAGCCGAGCAACTTGATTTTGGCATGACAAAACACATTTCTTGTGTAGTATTATATGAGGAAAATGAAGAATGTTTTTCATCTTTAAATGTTTATTATCTAAGCAATTGTATGATTATCTGATTGTTTTTACAATTTTGTTAGTATCACAACGACGTTGGTTGTTATTTTATAAGTTACGTATTTTTTAGTACAAGCGATTGGGGGAGTAAGATTTCTCTCACACACACAACTATGATGTCATGGGGGTTCCAACCTGAGACCTCTAATCTACAAGTAAAGGCTCTTTTTCTACTAGGCTAGACCCCGTTGGCTTTATTAGTTACGTATTAGTGATAGGATATGCATGATTTAGGAATAAATGAGACTTAGTGTTAAGGTGTTAGTTTATAATGTATGTCGCAATCCAAATAGGACGCAATTATTAACGAATTTGGTTTAGTGTTATGTTGAGTATTTCAACATGATTGATCAAATATGTCAAGTTAGAATTTACACGAATTTGAAATGACACAACACCAAGATGACCAATTAACCCAAATTGCCATCGTATCTTAAATTGTCTAGAAATGAAATATGTTGGCTCAAAAATAAAAATCAAAAGGAGAAGTGTGGATAAGGAGAAATAGGTAATTTACAATTTTACATACGTTAAGAAATTGTAGAATAAGTCAATTAAATGGTCAACCCAATAAATTTGAAAACCGAAAAAAATAATAAAATAAGGAACAAAAATTTTATTGGCCTATTAAAAGTTCACGTAGCAAAAATCAAACTTGTGAAGTGCATCGGTGCCGTGCCTGAAAATCCCAAAAACCCATCTGATCCCAAAGCCTCTCTTCATCCGCTCAACCATTCAAAACCTTCGCTTTCATTCTCTGACTTCTACTTTGAATTCCCACAATCCCTGTTTTTTTCTTTTCTCTTTGTTTATATTTGTTTTCCTTTGAACTTCGCCCATTGCCGCCGTCCTCACCTCTCTGGCCTCTGTTGAAGACGAAACTCGCAAACCCAATTCACGGTTTTGAATCTGGACACCTTTTGCCGCGTCCACAGAGTCACTGGTACCTTCATAAACATTCCTTTTTTCTCTTTTTCTGCAAATCAAACTGTATTTTAATCTTACAAGTTCTCTGATTTTGCCTTTTTCTTTAACTTTCTATTTTCAGCTTGTATGTATTTTACTTCAACACGTTTCTCATGCACTTTAAAGCTGTGTTGGAGGAATCTGGCATTGTTTGATAAATCTAGAAGCTGAAAAGTTTCACTTTTTAAAACTAGTTTTTGCTTAATTAAATAGTTCACAACCAGTCAAAATGAAATTGTTTTGCTTTTTCGATATTTTATATTTTGGGTTCTTTAGTGGAGGACACGTCTTTAAAGATACAGCTTTTGGAGCTCTTTATCAACTGATTTTGGTATGATGTTCTAAACCAACTTTATATTGGGTCCCTACTCATTCAAATTGTTACCCAATAGTGTAAAGCAACAAACTTGATTTGTTTTCTGTATTGAAATCAATTGGATTCTAGAGCACAAAATGTTGATTTCATGCTTAGAAATTAGGTGGAAGAAATTTGGTTTCAATATTGGTTATTGGTCAGAAAAATTATTGGGTGCTGGGTTTTGTTCTGTTTGGACATCTTCAGAGTGTGTGGGTCCCGGTCAGGCTTTTGAAGAACATTTTGTGATTTGTTTGGTACCGAGTTCTACTTTATGATTTCATTAGTTGGTAGCTCTTGCATTGGCTGTTTGTAGGTGTTGACGAAAAAGTTGAGAAAATTATTGTACAAACAAGATTCTGTAGTGTAACTGTGCTGCTCCAGTGCTTATAAATAGTTTTCATCTGTACCCTTCTACATCAGTTGGCTTATAACTTGAGGCCCTTTTGAACATGTATGCAAAAAATGATTTAACCTTTGACCTATAGGTTTCTGTAACTGTACTGCTCAGTGCTAGAGGTCTCTGTAACTTGTGGATAAGAAAAATTCAGTCCAATTGTTTAAAAATAAAAAAAATCTGTGACATCATTCTTTCATTCTACAATCTTGATATGCAAAGTAATTAATATTATCTGAATGAATCTGTTTAGGTCCAGAGGTTGTATTATTGTCGAATTCTGTGGACATCTTGAAGAATTGTTTTTGTCTCTTTCGTTCACTCATGTCATGGCTGGCTGAGCTTATGCGTGAGGCGCTGGCGCTGTCAATGAATATCATATGTACTTTTTTATTTCGAAGATTTGACGTTTTCTTATAAGAGCTGAAGTATACAAATGTTTGATTGTCTTTGAAAAATAGAGTGGTTGGCATTCGCTTGCACAGTACAAATTATGGCACTTCAACATTAGTAGCAGCAGTAATTGCATCATTTTCTATCCTACGTTTGTTCCTCTGTTCTTTAGCTTTTCTGAATCAACATTCTGATTTTATTGCTGTTTTCCGAAGTCACCCCAAGAGGAATAAAGTGCAACGGTTATGGAGGGAGGGTACCGTGGGACTAATGACTCTGAACTCAGACGAAGTGTATCAAATGATCGAACAAGCAGTGCTACTTCTTCATTAAGGAGGCGTTCTTTAAGTTTATCAGGTGCTCAGCCTTCCCAAATAGATGATGACATTGAAAGTGAGCGTGTTTCAGAGGCAGGAGATATAGGGGATCGGGCTCTTCACAGCAACAGGCACAGTGAGAGTGGCAGCATCCGCTTGTTGCCTTCAGAGGACATTCAACTGCAATCCTATGGGTTCTGGTGTCGTGATCCGGTTACATCCACTGCAATATCCCCTGTCTCACCCTTGCCAGAGGAAATCGTATCTCCTCTTTCCACTGATGCAGTCGTATGCCATGAGGACAAAAAGCAAGTGAGCTTTTGGTTTGCATCTTCATTGATATTTCTTTTTAATTTTTAGTCAGATCATGCTAGTAACTTAGATTATTGTGTTTTTATATGCAGGAAACTACAACAAAGTTGCCAAAATTGTTGGAGTATGGTTCATGTATGACTCATTTAGCCGTTTTTGGCATTCTTGGGGTAACAGACTTAACTATGTTTCGAATATATACCAAAGTGCATTTTCTTTGAATCCTAATATCTGTTGAGTTTATAGCTGCTATTACCTCTGTTTGACAAAAGTTGGATCTTAAGATCCTTGTGCAAGAATGCACTGACCACATCCATTCTGGTCTTTATAATTCAGATAACTAGATCTTATCATGCTGTACAAACTTTTTTCTTGCTAAAAATAGTTTTTGGAAGAAAATCTGTGTCTAAATGGATTTGCTCATACTGATCAAATTGTATCTGGTGTATCTTTATTATATTGTTAAACTGTAATTTAAAACATTAACAATTTTGATCATGCTTTGGCAGGTTGGAATTTCTGTTTCTCTTGGCAAGAATGAATTTGTCATTGAAAACAATTTGTTAGATATTAATTTATTAATTTCATATATGGGAACCTACTTGTCAAATAGATTATTTGACATGCTACAGTCTGCAGGTGTTAACGAGATATCTGCTGCAAAAGTTGTTTGGCCCTGGAGTTGTTGGTGTAACAAGCAACCAAACCATTCTCTACCTCGACCTTCCTTCTAATATGGTTTCTCTCTCTCTCTCTCTCTCTCTCTCTCTCTCTCTCTCTCTCTCTCTCTCTCACACACACACACACACACACACACACCCAACCCCTTTATTCGGGAATATTTTGTTGATAAACATTTATGCCATATATACTTGGTTGATTGTGAGTATTGAGGGACTTATTTGCACATTGTATGACGATTAATGAAGTTTTTGTCCATCATCTTGTCACTTTTGATGTCATATTTCTTAGGATAGTGGTATGGATAATGTTCGATGATGTTCTAATGCAAATTATTTTCCTGAACATTTTTGAAGGTTGGTTCTTTCTTGATGGGGTGGTTTGGTGTTGTTTTCAAAGGAGATATTTCATATGTGTCAGATCATTTGGCCATTGGATTAACAACCGGTTACTTGGGAAGCCTTACAACTTTCAGTGGGTGGAACCAGAAAATGCTTGAACTCAGTGTTGAAGGCCATTGGGTTTTTGTTCTGCTGGGTTTCTTAATAGGTAAGATGTCGTATAAAGAATATGCTGTAGTAGACATGTAGATGGCTATGGCAAGCAGGGTTTTGAATTTCATTTCTACGGGTGGTTTCCTGCTTTGAGCCTATTTGTAACTCATCCATGGACAAACCCATCTAGCTCAAATGGCTGCAAGTCTGCGACTAATACAAGCTTCTCTTTAATGTGATTGATTTCAGGTCTGTTTCTTGCGGCCTACTCCATCATTGTTGGGGTAGAGACAGCTAAGGGTTTGAGGCAGCTTCTTGAAAGGAGTTCAGGATGTGGTATAACTAGCTCTGGCACGAGCTGGAGGGTCGACAGCCACAAGCGTCACTTGGTAGTTTTAGCTGTGTTTTCGCTGATGCTAGTTTCTCTATGGAGTGTAAGTGGAGTATTGCTAAGGGAGGAGTTTAGCAGTGACAGCAGTGAGGCGCAACTATGGTTGGCTTGCATAGTTGGACCTCTAGGTGTGTGGATCAGGTGGTTCTTAGCCAGGCTCAATGGACGTGGATTAGGAAGAATGGGGTTGTTGAAATGGTTTCCATTTGGTACTCTAATTGCCAATGTTTCTGCAGCTTGTGTCATGGCAGCTCTGTCTACTGTGAAGAAAGAGGTAAGGTCTCGTGATATGATATCTGTCCAGATCCACTTCGTGACTTCATCCTCACCTTTACCTTTTGTGTGTCATTCTATCTTATTCAGAAAGCTTACACTAAACATATATTTGTGACATTATAAACTGCCAACTATGTTACAGTTTTTTGTGTGCTTTCGTCGTTAGTTTGTAGCCTCTTAGCAGAATCTTAGAAGTTTACTCTCTTCTCTGACAAAATTTTGTGTTACCTTCGCCAAGTACACAACTGAGGTTCACTGAGATCTGGGATTTGCCCCGAACTCCACCATAGAGCCAGATGATGTGGATTTATTTTACAGTGTTTGGCAGAAATGTCCAAGTCCCCTCCGAACCATGTGGATTTTATCATTGCTCATTTATCTACTCTTTTTTCTTATCTTTCCACTCTTAATTGCTCTTGTGCTCCATTGGATTGATCCATGCCAATTATAGTTGTCAATACTGCATCGTATTTCATGGCAAAGCTAACGAGTAGGGACTTATTCTGTTTGTGCAGGTGGATACTAAGACGTGTGATATTGTCGCAACAGGCATACAATTTGGATTGCTGGGCTGCCTGAGTACCGTTTCTACCTTCATTGCTGAGTTCAATGCAATGAGAGAAAGCAAATACCCCTGGAGAGCATACACATATGCCATGGTTACGATATGTACCTCGTTTGGTCTGGGGACCCTGATATATTCTGTACCTGTTTGGACAAAGGGGTACAAGTAGCATGCTGGGGACAGCCTTTTGATGCTTCTTCTTCTGCAATGCAATGCCTCCGAGTCATGTTGGCTTCACACAATGTTCAGTCAATCTGAGCATTGAGCGCGTCAAGGGTCTTGCGGAAGGCCTTTTGATGCTGCTTCTTTTGATGGGCTGCCTGAGTACCGTTTCCAACTTCATTGCCGACTTCAATGTAATTTAGATTAAATTAAAGTAGAATATCACTTGTATAAAATATAAAATAAAATAAAAACCCACAAAATTAGATTTGCACCTCTAATTAATCTGTAAATCTTTTAAATGGTAGAAAGATATTTTGCTAAATAATAAAGAATTAGAAGACAAAGATTGAAAAAATGTCCTTGTGTAGTTGTGGACCAATCCGTACATAAACTGGTAGGATTGATAAATAAAATTATTAAAGAGTGGTAACATTTGTGGTCCTTGTGTACTAAGATGTTGTTCATAACCTGTTTTCGAGAGTAAAAAATCAACTGTTTACTTCAGAACAAGTACACTGGAGCAAAATTCAATACCGACGCTGGACAAGGGCAGGAGGTGCGACGCTGGACACATGCAATGAGCTCTTGACAGCTATCACCCACTAAAAATTGGGAAATAAAAAAATTTGTCGCATGCTGCTCCACCATCCTCCCAGTACTCTGCACATCCATGCGGGGTGTCTCTCTGATATTACATGGCAAAGAGACAAAAGCTGATGGTAATTTAACATTTAATTGGAAGAGGTGGTAAGATTTTCAACTTTTGATGAGAACTGAATGTAATGCCTTAGCCTTTATATTTTAAATTTTTATATTGAAGTTTGAACTGATAATATTTATTTATTTTGAATGATAAAATTTTTAATTAACTTGGATATGTTGCTTAACAAATGAGAGTGGGTATAAATTACTCTCTTAATGAAAGGTTATGTTGCTTAACAAGTCTTAACATTTGTGTAGTATTTGTGAATTTAGTATATTATCGCTTCTTATTGCCTCTCTCGATAGGAAATCAAAATCTCATTGCAGTCCCTCAATCACCATTAATTAATATCATTATTTTGGATTAACATGGTACTCACCAACACATACAACTTCCCCAAAACAAAAAGCCAAAAAAAAAAAACTACCACACTGCATAAACTAGTAATGAAAACGACATCACTGAACCCAAATAAACCAGTGAAACACCCGAGTCCTTTATTTTTTAGTTTATTGGGGAATTTTGTTGAGCCTACAATAAACATACTCCCCGTACGTCTTGGTCTTGTATTTAGGTGGATTTTCCTGGTTCACAAGCTGTGGGAGAGGCCCTATTACGTGGTCTGCCGGAGGCTCCAAGAACACTGGCCATGAGATTCTTGTCTTGTCTTTGTTCACTGTGGTTCTGTGCAGCACACCCTTGTACTTTCCATTGCTCATTATCTGCCACAAATTAATTAATTAGTTAATTAATCACTTGGGTTACTCAATCAAGCAAAGACTAAAACAGGCAAGTCGAAGAGAGATGTATAAATGCGTACCTCCATTTGATCACCAATGTGGATGACAAGGGCATTAGGGATGTACTTAACGTCGTACCAGCGGCCATCTCTGCAGGCCTGGAGGCCCTGGACATCGTTGGGGACGAGAATGGTGACGATGGACATGTCGGTGTGAGCCACCACGCCGAGAGCAAGATCCGGGCGGGGACATGGTGGGTAATAATTAATTTTGAGAAGGTAAATCAAGTCATCTCCACCAGAAGCCTTCTTTAACTCTTGTCCTTGAAGCCCCAACCCTAGAGATAGGAGCCTGAGCAGCTTCTCCACCACTTTGTGCATATGCTTAGCATACTCCTCATTAGCTTCCCTGCACCCATCAAAAATTAAAACAAATTAAACCATTAAATTATAGT
Organism: Prunus avium; assembly: GCF_002207925.1. Next base: position 708,489 of record NW_018921266.1, read on the forward strand.
GTTTTTATCACTTTGTAAATACTTAATCAAACAAATAGAATTTTATTAAATATAAATTCACACTTTTTCATATTAAAAAAAAAAATTAAAAGAAAATTCAGATATTAGCCTAATATATTTATTAAAAAAAAGGTTTGTTATTTTTCCATTTTAGGAAAGAAAAATTGTTTGCTTTTTTCAGATAGGCAACATGCCACGTCTGTATTTTTTGGAAGAGATCTTTCCAACCAGCCAGTCATGAAATGCCACGTGTAGCTTGGTATTCGTAAGTTGAGAAACAGATATTCGGACGGTCTTCATTAAAAGCGAAAGTGACAGTGTGTGGTCCTATCACACAATTTGTCTTTTTGTTGGATAGTTATTTTTTGCATCGTAATTTTCATTTTAGCTTTTTATTATTATATTTTTTCTGCTACTTACTTATAATAATCTTATACATATGTTATATTATTTAGGAAAATTTGCATAAATGCTGCATGAATTTTTAACCGTATGTGCTATTCATTACCACATGAACTTTTAATTTTTACTTTTAAACATCTAAATTTTGTAAAGTATTGCAACGTCTAATTCCGTTAAAGTTTTCATTAAATTAAAGTGTATTTCCGTCAATGAATTATAACTAAAAAATTCGGGTGATATTTATGATGCACATAATTATTTATCGTCATTTCTGGCCAATATCGATCTTTCTTTTGGAACCTATATCTTAATACTACTACCTATAAAAAGAGTAATCAAATATACTTATAATTAAATAGTTAATCTCGATTCACAATCAAATAACAAAATATCTAGTTATTAATTATTACGAAAATCATCTATATATAACACTAATAGAATATAACTATTTCGTAGATATTGCTAATTGTTGTTAGTAATATGATCAGTAAATGTTGTCAACAAAATAATACTAAAAACAAAGCGTGCCTAACCTGTAAGAAGGCGGGTTCTTAGGCCAGAACTGGTAATTAATGACAGAGGGAGGCCAGATCTTATTGAACATATGGTCCACCCAACCTTTTTTGGTAACGTTGCCTTCAGAAACCTCCTTGAAAAGCTTTGTCCCATAGCCTTCGATAGAGTCAGAGTCAAGAGGCTTAGCATAAGCCTCCTTTTCTTTCTGTGGAAGCTCAAAAAACTCCTTCCCAACAGCCTGCAAGTTTCTTATGGCCTCACTAGGGATGTCATGGTTCACAATCTGGTACATGCCCCAGTTGCTGCTGGCCTCAGCAATCTGACGGATGAGCTTTTGCTCATCAGGGTCACTAAAATCAATGGTTGGGACCTCAAGGACCTTACCACGAACGGTCGTGATCCCTGGTTGCTCATTCTCTGACCTAATGAACTCGTCTGGGATAGTGCCCTCGGGTTTTGGGGCAATGACCTCAAATCTCTCTACCCCCATTTTTTTTTGAGAGAGAAATAAAAACCTACAGCCTAAGGGCTGAGAAGACGAGCAAATTAAAACAAAGCGTGTTTAGAGGAATTTGGAGCTTCTTGATTTGTGTCTCACTCCCTTTGCGTGAAGTGTATATTTATATTAGTGGCAAACGGCAGTGACCATTTATTGTGCAAGAAAAAATGGTTTTCAGAAGACGGTAGATATGATGCCATGTAACATGAAGGGGACGTGGCTCATTCTTTTTCGCTTAATAGTTCAACTGCCCCATTTTACAAGACCCATCAAGGATTAAATTAAAAATAAATAAATTTGGGTTGATGTTGTTTTGGTAATGCGACTACAAATCCTCTACTTATAGGACATGTCCAAATTCATACCACGTAGCCACTTTAAGTAAAGTCTAGAGGCTCTCAATTCAAAGTGATAACTACGTCTCTTCATTGTGTAGTTATATTACGTACCTTCTTCTACCCAATATTGGTTTGTGCATCCGAACCAAACCATTAGCTTTAATATCACTTATTACACCCATATTTCAAGTCTACAATATTGTACCGATATGTTTTAAACTTAATTATGAGTGTCTAATCACGAGATTTTATATCAAAAGACCTCAAGAATTCTAAACCTTATATTAAAAATAAAAATAATAGATTTGCAAACTCCATGAATGACTAGGAGAACCGACAGATTAGCTCCAAATCTGGCTCCTTAATTAATTGGTACATCATTTTGCATGTCAAATTTAAAATGAGGAAGATGGAAAAATGAATAAATGGAAAAATGGAAAAAATAAAAATAAGGTTGGTTGACGAAGATCGAGGTACTAAGATGCACCGACCTCCGCAGATGATTACGTATGTTCGCATTAATGTTTGGGGGCATGCGTTTGAGAATACAAACGGCCCACGTCACCAAGTTGATGTCTTTGCATCAAAAGGCACACATCTCCACACATGTGGGTTTTTCTGCACCGTTAGAACCACTAGAAGACTCATAAATTTTTTTGGCGTAGGTGCAATATTGAATAAGTATGAAAACTGATTTTTCAAAATAATTAGTTTTTCAAGATAATTTTTGATGGCTTTTATTCTTTACACATCAAATAAGAAAACTTGATCTTATGGGATTTTAGTATGAAGTATATATTGACTTAATGAGCCATCATTTTTAACCTAAATCGTAAACTTAAGTAAATAGAGTAATATAGAAATAAATGAAAGTAAAAGGACAAAGACATTTACTTAAATGTTGAAAATGGAAATAAAGTAATCTGTACACCAGTTGAGCAAATGGACAATTTGAAGCACATGCAATCACTGGCGGATCTACAGAGGCGCAAGGAGGTGCAGCTGCACCTCCCCTCGCCGGAAAAAGCTTTGAAGTCGCCGGAGTTTGCCCCTCAGCTCTACCTTGGAGGTGCCCACCACCTGTTCGAATAAATGCCTCAGCAACCCAGCGACCATCCTTTTCTTTGTTGCGATGCTGCACTGAGTGCAGTGCGTGTTCTGTTTTTTAAGTCCTGGCCAAACGATGTCGTTTGGGTCAGGCAAAAAAAAAAAATTAAATAGCAAACCTGAAGCCTTATTTCCACAGAACAGATGAGCGTGTTCTTGGAGTCCAAGTAGGAATTAAATGGACCAAGGGATGCCTTGTGTTTAAGTCTTATTCTTCACTCAGCTTTGCGTGCTCCTGAGTCTTTGCTCCAGATCCATCCCTCTTCTCCAAGTTTGAATGTTTTTTTTTCCCATCTTTTTTTCTTCTGGTTTTTTTTCCTTCTAATTTTTTATTTATAATATTTTATAATATGTATTTTAATATTGTTGTTTTTTTTAGAGATATTATTTTTGTTTTCTGATTTGGTTATCTTTGTGTAATCATAAACCCTAACTCCTTTTTTGAATAATTCATGTATTTCTTTTGAGTTTTTAACCTTTTAAATGTTGCCCCTTCCCAGGAAAATTCCTGGATCCGCCGCTGCATGCAATGGTAGGTCCACCACTGGTTAGAACATAAGCTATGGAATTCAGTATTCAATCGTATCTAGTTGAAATCAAGTAGAAATCGATTTTACACGAAGTTAACAAGACGAACACCGATAGATCTAATATAATTACAAAACACACTTTCCTTTTAGAAGTTACATATACACAAATTCAACTGTCAAAGTTAACATATTTGAATGAAAAAGTCGAAACTACTGTTACTATTAACAAAGTCAGGACGATGATGTTTGACGATTAAAAGAGTTAATTACACTAACACGGCCTCAAAATTAAGAAAGAACAAATTTAAGAATGAATGTGAAAGTTGTTGAGAGCCCCCAGAGTGAGAGAAAGCTGGGTATATATGTCGCTTTACTGGGGAATCTTGTTGAGCTTGCAATAACAATAATCTCCGAACTTCTTGGCTTTGTATTTAGGTGGATTGTCCTCCTTCACAAGCTGTGGTAGAGGGCCGACTACGCGGTCTTGTGGTGGCTCAATGAAAACTGGCCACGACATTCTTGTCTTCTCTTTATTCACAGTGCTTCTATGGAGGACACTCTTGTACTTTCCATTGCTCATAATCTACCACAAAGTTATTATATATTTACTTACTATGATTAACGCAAGGATTATCTTAATAATAATATAGATAATATAGAGAGTGAGGCAAGAGAAGGTTCTAACCTCCATCTGATCACCAATGTGGATGACCAGGGCATTAGGGATGTACCTCACATTGTACCATTGGCCATCTCTGCAAGCCTGTAGGCCCTGGACATCGTTTGGGACAAGTATGGTTAGGGCTGACATGTCAGTGTGGGCCACTACTCCAAGAGCAAGGTCAGGGCGGGGACATGGAGGGTAATAATTAATTTTCAGAAGATAAACCATGTCATCCCCTCCAGCAGCCTTCTTCAACTCTTGTCCTTCAAGCCCTAACCCTAAAGAGAGCACCTTGAACAACTTGTCCACCACCTTGTGCAGATGCTTCACATACTCTTCATTTGCTTCCCTGCAACCATCAAAATTAGAACAACCATTATTTCATAATCCACATTAGTTTTTAATTTGTGATATATATTGAAAGATGTCTCAAGTTTGATTATTGTTCTTGTTAATTCAGCCAAAGATTTACGAACTTTTAAGTTTATTATGAATTTTAGTAGATTGGGATCAGCCACGTCTACTTTGTTTTTACATACTTTGTTTTTCTGACGAATTTGTTCAAAAAGCTAGGGATTGCAATGAGCCACGTCTATCCACCTTTTGCTTTCACACTTAATTAGCACCCCCTATGGGTATGGCTTCATATTCATTGAGCACAGCGGAGCCTTTATTTACCTAACAGAAAACAGAATAGAGACCTTTTATTTACCAAAATTAATATAACTTTCAAGTTTGGTCCCAATCAGATATGACTCTCAAGTATGGCCCTATTTTCAACTAATATTCTCTCTTTTTGAACAAAGGCCGGTTTGTGTACAATTGATTTTGGGTTAGGGTTAGGGTCATACTAAAATAGACCTTTACAATTTAAAAATTATAGATAATAATCTATCAATAATATAATGTTTAAGTAAAATTTGTCCATCACTACAAGAAAGTAGTAAGTATTTACGGCGTTCTATTTAGGGCGTATATTGTTGCGCGTCGTAAAAGGATAGTTTTTAAGGCGTGCATTTAGTGTGCGTCGTAAATGACTTTTTTTTTTCAGTATTTTTTATGGCGTGCATGCCCTGTTTTTATGTTATTAATGGCGTGCCAAATATGCACACCGTAAAAAGTAAACAAAATCTAATGCTATTTATGGCGTGCTTTTGATGCACGCTGTAAATGTTACCCTTTCGTGCCGCGCTTTGTTTTTTTCTCCAAATTTAACCCCCAAATGCAAATCCTCTCTCATCTCTTCTCAGACTGCTCCTCTCTCTCTGCTCAACGCTTTCCTTCGACCCTCCACCATTAACAATGGTGAAACTTCCCCTGATACTCATCACCCCACCTTTTCTTCGATCTCAGACTGCAAGCCTCTCTCTCTTGTTTCTCTGGCTCTCTCCTAGCAAATCCCACCGAAACCCTCCCTCTCTTCTTTGCTTTCTTTTCATTATTTTGGTTAAGTGGTGAACATCTGATGAGGCTCTCTAAATTCTCAGTAAAAAAGGAGAAGAGATTGAATGTTCCATTTTTATTTTTCGAATGTTCTCTAATTTGTCTACAGATTTTTATTATTTTGGTTTGTTGTGGATTGTAGGTTCTTTGATTGTGGTTTTTACCATCGATTAAATTTGGTTTTGGGAAAAAGGTTAGGTAAAAAATTATTAAATGTTCTCTTGTATTTTATTTTAGGTTGTTGGTAATTAATAGAAAATCTATGAGTTGGTGGGAGGAATAACAGTTGGCAAGTATATTGAGAATTTAAGCTTGATTGATTTTACTGCTTCCTTTCCTATACAAGATGAGTATTAAGAGAATGGAATTTTTCTTATGCTTGTCAATGTGTTTGGTTGCTGTCTCCATTTTTTTGGCTTTTGGTTTCGCAGGCAGGATGTTTTTGCATAGGGTGTTAGAGATTAAATTTTTTTTGTTATCTTTATGACTGAATGGGTTGGGGGATGTGAACTAATTATATCTTTCTTGTATACTCTTTTACAGGTCAATAAAAAGTGTATATATGTTCTTTTACAGGTCCTATCTTGGGGTCCAATAGCAATGGCACTCATCCATGTTGCAGCTAAAGCCCTTCATACCTCTATTGCATGTGTTCTTATTAGTAATCTTGGAGAATCAATTACAAAACTAGCTCGTGATGCTCTTCTTGCAGAGTATGAGTGATGTCTACTGCTCAGAGACTACGGTTTACGTTCAATATTTTACTAATAAAACTATTCAGAGACTAGGGTTTACGTTCAATATTTTACTGACCACGTCTTTAATAGAGATAAAATCGACTCACATATACTAGAGATGTATCCAACAATATGGTCCATAATTATAATCATACCTAGCATTGCTCAAAACAAATAGTGTGACTAACCTGTAAGAAGGTGGGTTCTTAGGCCAGAACTGGTAGTTAATGGCAGAAGGAGGCCAAACCCTATGGAACAAATGGTCCACCCATCCTTTCTTGCCTTCCAATTCCTTCTGAAGCTTCGTCCCGTACCCTTCCACAGACTTAGAATCTGGAGGCTTCGCATAAACCTCTTTCTCCTCTGGTTGAAGCTCAAAAAATGCCTTCCCAACAGCTTGCAATTTGCTTATGGCCTCATTCGGAATGTCATGGTTCACAATCTGGTACATTCCCCAATTCCTGCTAGCCTCTACAATTTGGTTCAGGATCTTTTCGTCATCTTGGTTGCTGAAATCAATGGTTGGGCACTCCAGGACTTTCCCATGGACGGTTGTGATCCCTGGTTGCTCATGCTCTGACCTAATGAACTCGATTGGGATGTTGTCTTTAGACATTAAAGCAATGTCTTGCACTCTCTCAGCCTCCGATTGCATTTTTATATATTTCTCGATATATCGATCACCTGAGAAAAACAAAAGAGATAGATAATGTGGTGAAGGGTTTGATCTTGGCTTTTGTCTCAGCTCAAACCCTTGGCATGAAGCATGCATTTATATTTGGGGTGTGGCAACAAATTAACCATTTCTTGTACGTGAAGAAATTTTCATAAATATGGTGTGTACGTGGCTCGTTGCTGTTCGCTAGCTAAATAGTTGAACTGCACTTTTCCCCATGGCCAAATGAAAAATAGTGTTGCTATTTTTACTGCTGCCATCTCCACCCACAAATTTTCTTTTGAACTCTCTCAATACAAGAGGAGATTAAGACTATTTTAATCAACTCACTCATTAGCATTCCTAATATAAGCACAAAATCTAAACCCTACATTCTTTTTGTTAATTTCAATGGCAGAGCAGTGTGGCTATGATCTAGGGCAGTGGCCTGATTGAGAGGGGCACAATACTTGATGGGGGACACTTGATCTTGTTCGTTTGTTGACATAATGTTAGAGGAAATTTGGGGGATTTTACGTGCTGGTCCCTCTCCTAATTGCAAATGACCTATTAGTATACTGGTTTGGAGTAATTGCTCTCTGAGGTAATGTCGTAGGTTCGAATCCTAGCATCTATGTAGTGTGTGTGAATTTAATATGTTATCGCCCTTCTCTCAATAGGAAAGGTCTTCAAAATTAAAAAAAATTTTAAAAAAATTTAAAAATAAAATCATGCCAATTTATTACAACTACACGTAACCCATAAAGAACCCAATTAACTACAAGTCAACCAAAAATCAGATAGTACAAGAGAAAACAACTATTCAGATGAGCCCCAGAACCTTGAATTAGTTCATCTTTTATACACTCTGAATTTCAACCTAAATATTGGGTCTTCCAATAATATTATAGGACTCTCAAAATGTGAATATAAGATAGCAGTTTTTCTTTTTCTTTAGAAATAAATTTAGAGAATAAGATTTATTATCTTTATAACCAAAAGAAATTAAACGATGGTAGAATCGTAGCAATACCTTGTGCAGAGGTGATCTAGAAGGCACTGGATTTAAGCAGTAAAGTTGGCAAGAGCTTTTCTTTGGTTGTTGAGAAGTCTTTTTCTGAATGAATCACAAGTTTATGAAAGTGACAAAGGGACCACAGATATAATACCTCCGGCATTAAAGAGATCGACAAAATATATAACGACAACAAAGTTTGATATGTCCCAAGCGTTATTAATTAGTACTTATTACCTTTATTCAGAAACTGAAATCGATTCTGAAAAAAGTAAAGAAACTGTAAAAACTATTGATCCGATCTGCCTAGTAATCTAAAAAGAGTGATGTCTTTTGCTAATGTTCTTTCTAAACATCCGTTTGTACCATCAATACTTTTTTGATACAAGCGATAATTTAAATGATTCTAAATTAACCTAATTTAAGGATACGATTATGCGAACTTGGATACACTGCCCCGACCAATTGACCTAACGCACATCTGGTTGTGGCGTCACTTCTTAATGTTAGCTCACAAATATTCTCTATTTTTGCTTTTTTTCCCCTTAATTAAGTAATGATGTGATCCGCGGTTTTTCTTAAATGTGATGTGGTCATATCATGCGTTGTGTAACAAAATTGGGATAAGTGCTTTTTTTTACTTTAAAATATCACAAGAAAAAGAATAATAGACAATCAGGTGGTTATTGGTTTAGTGATACTTTCTTTCTTAATCTGTGAAGACAATCAAGAAAATTGAGTTCAAGTTTTAGGTGGCATTTGGTTTGTGGGATTAAGGGTTTAGGAATAGATATTCTACATGCTTTGCGATGAGTTAGCTTTGATCCATGAAATAGGGAATAAGAAACCCATGAGGGCATAGTTATTTATCTAGAGTAGATATTAGAATAATTCTAATTCCTGACTTCTTGTGTATGCTTACAAGCACATACAAAATCAAAAAGTAGATGAATTCCACAACGCAGTCCATAATCCAATACGTGAAAATCCAATAATTAACCTATTCATTCTCTCCCTTACACCAAACACCAAACAGCCTATACCTTATGATTTAGTCCGCCTACCATGGCGGAGACGCACAACAATCATAATCAGAGTTACTTTACTTATCATTGTCGACACAAACATCATATTTCTGTGTTTGGGCAAAAAAGAAAAATAATTGAAGGGTGGTTGAATGATTTACGTGGACAGGAAATGGAGAGGCAATAAATTGAGGAATTACTGATCACATGCATGACATGAGCTTATCCTCATAACTTGTATCGAGAAGGTTCAGAAATGACCCAATACTCAAGAGACACCTCAATGTACTGCTTCTTGCCTTCCATCCCTGTCTAGAAGGACCCTGGACATCCCACGAGTACTAGGAAGCATCTAGGCATTTGCTATTGCCCAAACTAAATGCAAACCTACCTCACACCTTTCCCCACCCTAAACCATGGCTATCCTTCTCATCCCTTTCCTCTTTCTATTATACAGTGCTAGCATTAGTTATAGCCATTTACTCAAGGATGACCGAAGACCCTGTCTATAGCCTTGAATTGGGTTATGAGATACCAGAATTTGTCCTTTTAAAATCTATTATAAAGGTATTAAAAGCTTAACGGGAATGGAGATGGAAATGGCATATCCATCCCCGATTCGACCCATTGCATAGTTCCTCCTCCGTTGGGGTGAGGTCTTATATGTTTGTTTAAGACCAGTTGTTTCGGGGCAATATTTGTTTCTACGTTCTTTGGACCCAGTCGTTTTACAGCTTTTCGGGCTTGCTTTTCAATGAGGATAGCTGTATACCAAAAAGCTTGCATTCGGGATTTGCTTGTGAATCGTGATCTAATTCTAAATCATATTGCAAAATTTGACTTGCAGATCACTTGTCTACTGATATATTGGTAGTGTTTGTGAAAAATCCCTCACCCTTTTAGTTTAAACTCGCTTGTATTCTTTTTATAAAAAAAGAAAAAAAGAAAAAACATATTGCAGAATTTCCCTCCATGGGTATTGCAAATAGGAAAGAAAACTGAATCGGCCATCTTTCAATCATAAATCTAAATCTACTACAAACATATCAAAACGGTACGACATTTTCAAAGAGAAACGATGAGAAAAAAGATAGGTGGATTGTGTTAAAACCAAATATTATTCTCCTAGAATTAATGGCCATGGCAGCACTGAATCAAATCACAGCACCGTTGTGTTAAGGTGCCAATACCATGACGCTGGCCATGCAAATCAAGACTAGCATAGCACAAAGTATGGCAGCCATGGAAACAATTAGAGCTCACAAATATGAAACACTGCAAATGAGTACGTATTTTCAGAATCTGTAGTGTGGAAAGAAAGTAGTAAAAACAGCACAAAATTACGCATGTCGACCAACATTCGTTAACTTTAACCATAGGGTTGAGTTAAATATGATCATTGGCCATGAGAACCCACCAGGTCATGGGATAAGTTAAATATGATCATCGGTCATGAGAACCCACCAGGTCATGGGATTACATGACTCGGATCACAACAATAAAATCTAAAAGATTCACATCCTTGAAATTATATCATCATAGCTCTCTTACAGCATTTATACAGATAAACAGCCACATTTAAATTGGAAAAAAATGAAAATTAAACAGCCAGATGAGTACTAAAGTAGAAGCATCAGAAGATGGCAAATGCAGTCGATTATTGCATATAATAGTTTTTCTCTTCCCTGTCCATGCCCACTATATGATATATGTGCATTAAATGTACTAAATAACCACTCCTAAACTTGAAACCAACCATTTCGACGCACAATGACAGATACACAATATGCTCTTCCCCCTTTAACCGCAGCAGGAACCACAGGCAGGTAGAGAACCTGAGAGTTGAACAGAAGCAATTTTAGCGGAGATTTAAAATAAATAAATAACAAAAAAAAAAAAGGATTACAAACATTTAATGGAGGGAGAAGTGGACTTACTATGGTCAATTCCACGAACATTGTCTAGTCCACGAGGTGGTCCACGTGGACGACCACCATATGGTCCCCCTCCAGGGCCTCCGGGGCCACCACCATCCCATTTCTTTCCAGAAGCTAATCCTTTTCTGTAAGCATCCGACTTTTCCATCTAGGCCATGAAAGTATTGACAACATAAGTTTTTCGTAGACAAATTAATTTGATACTTCCAAAAGTAAGTGATCAAGATACAGAGAGACTCTCTTTATTACCGAGAACATTGTAGCAAAAAACACGCCTATGAGGTTGACAATGGCCCAAAAGAAGTCGGTTATTGTCTTGAGTCGCCAAATGGATCGCTTGGATTTCACAACACCTAAAAGAGTAAGTATGCAAATTACCAATTGATCAGCTCCACTGATGATAATACTCACAAGGAAGGAAAGTATGAACATTATAATTTTGCTTAAACCACCAGTTCAACTCAACAAATTCATCTAGAAACAAATGTCCATAACTGTAAATGGCTAATTTAGTCCACATGCCACCACCTAATAATGCCAAAAGCATCTTTAATTGTACAGTGTCCCAAAAAAACTTACTAACCCCAGTCTCAGCAGAAGATCATGCATTAAAACAAATACAATTTCAGTTTCAGAAGACTGGCCTATATAAAATCATCAATGCCCTTCGAACCCTGCTTTCTCATCATTACTTATATATGACCAACTTACCAGAGATTAGATTCAGGTATTCAAAAGGAGAAGGTGCTATAGCGATAAATTAGTAGAACCAACTGAGCTTGCAACTAACCAAGCAACATAGATCATTCAACGAGCAAAGTCACACTACTTAAGATACATGTAAGCATCAATGTTTCCAAGTGAACATATTCTCATCAACACTATATGACCAACTTACTAGAGATTAGATTCAGGTATTCAACAGGAGAAGGGGCTACTTAGCCCTAAATTAGTAGAAGAAACTGAGCTTGCAACTAACAAAGCAACATAGATCACTAAACAAGCAAAGTCACACTAATTAAGGTACATGTAAGCGCCAATATCTCCAAGTGAACATATAAAGAAAACACAACAAAAAAGCTCAATGTAAAGTAGTCTTGGTTTCATTGGAACGAACCTTGGAATAGAATGGATTGTATTATATACCCAATGTCCTGTCCCAAAAAATAACACATAATCCCAATTATATTCCTTGCTAATGTTCAATTTCCGTGCCTTACCCGCTAAATCTCTTCACATTTCATTCCTTTCGCAAGTTCATTCCAGAAACCAAACAGTACCCAAAGCAGAAATATAGCATGAAGATGCAAAAGCAACATAACAGAACAGAAAGAAAAAAATATTATTCAGTCCTCTCAATCCACCATGATACATAAATAACATGAAAATGAAAAAAAGCTGCATTTAGCCAGCAAAAGCTGGCACAAGCTGTTTATGCTATACAAGTTCTGTCCCATCTAATTGCTAATTAAGCTAGGTAAGCTCGTTAACAATATGAGTAGCGTAAATGTATAAAATTGGAAGGAAAAAAAAATCAAGCCCCTAATTATAACATTGAAAAAATCAGGAATTAAGCAATTGTAAGATAGAAATACATGCGGACCAAAAAGCAAATGTAAACCCAGAATTTACGGTTTATTTGATGATCAAACCCTAATTCAAAAGAAATTCATGACCGATCGGATAATACAAGAAAAAAAGAGAGGAAAAAATAGCTCAAAAATCAAACCCTAGCTTCTGAAACCAATTCAGGCTACCCAACATTCGTCACATGAATTTACGAAATTACGAAAACAGAGGCAGAGAGAGAGAGAGAGAAAAACCTCGCTCAACGTACGCCATGGAGATCAGAGTCCAAGCTCGAGAAAGTCTTCGAAGCTTCTTCTTTGATTGAATCCAGCAAATATATAAACAGTTAATTTTTGCCGTAATTAACTTTAGTATTTTACGCGTCATTTCAATTTTCAATGGCTATAACAACGTCAATTTTCCACGTGGCATGATTCTATTGGGTGAAGATCGGGTGTTCGCGACGTGTAACTTGGTCGGGTAAGCCGGATCTGGCGGGTAAGCACTGTTTAAGTTAACGGCCATCTGCTGCCTGGCCCGAAAGAAAATGTGACATACCTGCGCATAGTTTTTTGGGCTTTGCTAAGCCCATGTTTATTTTGGGCTTGATCTGTTGTTCTTAGGCTTCAGCCATATATACTATATTTTCCGACACTTCATTTCAACCCAGTTAGGTCCGACTGATTATTTAAATAATTTTCATATGTTACTTAATATATACATCCATTATCCATATATGTTAGGACTCAAATATTTCACGTTTAAAAAATAGCTTAGTTTTCGATGGTTTAAGAGTTTCTAGCCATTGTAATGGACTCATTAGTGTAGTGGTTTGAACAAGATTGTCTTGAGATTTTGAAGACCCAGAGCAATACCGAAAATAAACCCAACATATTTATAGATGCACTCAACAAAAATATATATTTTTTATTAGCGTATGTATAGGAGTATTTAAAAATAGGAGTTTCACTAAAATACCCAAAATGAGGGCTGAAATTATAAAAATATCAAACACCCAAAACACTTTATAAACATACCCAAAACTCATCATTACACACACTCAAAACCCATTTATAAACATACCCAAAACTCATCATTACACACACTCAAAACCCATTTATAAACATACCCAAAACCCATCATTACACACATACCCAAAACCCATTTTGGGTATGTTTCTATGTTTAAATAGTGTTTGGGTATTTTTATAAATACATATCTAGGATTGGATATTTTTATAAATATCTATTTAAGAAATGGAGCCTTTATAAATATAGAAAAAGTTTATATATCAACCAAAATATCACATTTCTATATATAAGAAAGGATTGAAGACAAACACAAACACCAAAAAAAAAAAAAAACACACAAAGAATTGAAGTAACATCTACAATGCTGGGATTCGAATAAAATTGGGGCCCTCCATTGAGGCTGGTCCAGGGCTGTCGCACTTTCTGTCTTGGCTTAGGGCCGGCTCTGATTTTGAAGCAATTAATCCCCCAGTAAACATCCTTATATGCAAGTTCAATCAAATTTCACATTATTTTTCTTTTCCTTTATTGGGGTTCCACGTGAACGCACTACAAGGCCAGCTGTCCCTGTCTTTAGTTTTTTTTCCTATATTGGGGTGCTTTGGCGTCAAAATGTCAAACCTAACCCTTTCTTCTTCCCTCGAGTAGGGTTTCCCAATTCCTACCCACCACCACTGTCTAGAGCATCTGCACACCTCACGAGGCACCTTCCATGATGAGTCCATCCTTCAGGGGTCGTGGCAAGAAGAAGGGGTTCCCACTGACATTCAAAATCAAGGGATTAATGAAAATTTTATTACATGAAATTGAACTAAAACAATAAAATCTCACTTGTAATGGTGTGTTTTTAGTTCATTGCAATAGAGAGTGCTATGTGATGAATCCTATATTGCAATTGTAATAGGCTAATCATGGAACCCACATGCTAATAAAAAATAGAAAAAAATACAGCAATTAATGCATTATGTTATTAAGAACATCCATAATGGTTATTTAATAGTTCAATGCAATAGAAAAAATACATCAATTAATTTTTTTTCTTCAAATATATTCAAAATTGGTTTAAAGATCTCTTTGAGAAATATTGCAAGTAAAAGAGGAGGAAACCCAATTGTAGAAACCGAAAAAATGAAAGACCCAAATTAAAAAAAACTGTTCAGGTCTGCAAAAATTAGAATAATTCCATGATAAGTACATACATGCTATTTCTTTGTTGACTTACTTTCAAAAAATAAAGCAATTAGTCTATAGAAGTGGACAGCTAGTCTTTCCTAGTAAATATTATGCCATCGTGATTAAGAAAGAGATACTTATTATTGGATTTGTCGACTAAATTGATTAAAATGCGGAGCTTTTGGTGTTGCTTGCAAGTCTTCATCAAAACAGCAAATACTTTCTAGACTACTTGTGTTGTCTTTGCATTTACTATCATGCGAAAAACTCCACAGTTTATTTATTGGTGAACGTTACTCTTCCTTGTCACCATCTCCAACATTTAAATACTTAGGTACCAATCAAAAATTAAACAATTAAAAATAAAAATAAAACCTATAAATTATTTTGTGGAATGTTAGGTGGATATCAACAGTAGATAGGTGCGTGTTTTTTTTTGGGTGGAGCTGCCCTTCTAACAGTAGGGACAACGTTGATCTTATGCACGCGGAAAACGTGAAGCACTATATGCCATGACATAAACATTATATAACCACATTGCACCCCTTACTTCATGTTAAGCCTAAGCCTAGTCCTTCAACATCCAAACAAGAAGAGGGGGACCAAAAAAAAAAACACAAAAGTTATGGAGGTGGAGAGAGTGCAGGCCTTGGCCATCGGCGGGCTGAACGAGCTTCCAGCGAAGTTCGTTCGACCAGCCCACGAGCAGCCTGAGAATAGCAAGGCCCTAGAGGGAGTCACGGTGCCTGTGATCTCCCTTGCTCAGCCTCATGATGTTGTGGTCAAGGAGGTGGCAGAGGCAGCCACTGAATGGGGCTTCTTTCTCATCACTGACCACGGCATACCGTCACCTTTGATCCAGCAATTGCAGAAGGTAGGGCATGAGTTCTTTTTGCTCCCACAGGAGGAGAAAGAGGCCTATGCAAATGACCCTGCCAGTGGGAGGTTTGATGGGTATGGGACTAAGATGACCAAGAACCATGACGAGAAGGTCGAGTGGATCGACTATTTTTTCCATCTGACTGCCCCTCCATCGAAGGTCAACTATGAAATCTGGCCTAAGAACCCTCCATCTTACAGGTACCTCTTCTGTTTTTATTTATTTATTCATCTTACAGGTTCTTTATCGCATGATACGTGCCCGAATTTTTTAATATTTCCTTTTTGCATGTATGGTCAACTGTAGGAGGCTTATAAAGTCTTTTCCTCTTTTCTTTTCGTTTTTTTTTTTTTCTCAAATTAAGAGGGTTTGAAAAAGTCTGTAAAATTTGTGTGACACAGGGAAGTGAATGACCAATACAACAAGGAGATGCTAAGAGTAACAGACAAGTTACTGGAGGTGCTTTCAGAGGGTCTAGGGCTGGAAGCAAAAGTTCTGAAATCTCATGTGGGAAATGAAGAAGTAGAATTGGAAATGAAAATCAACATGTACCCTCCATGCCCACAACCCCAACTGGCCCTAGGAGTTGAGCCTCACACTGACATGTCAGCCCTAACCCTGCTAGTCTCCAATGATGTTCCAGGCCTTCAGCTGTGGAAAGATGACAACTGGGTTGCGGTCAACTACCTGCCAAATGCGGTTTTTGTTCACATTGGTGATCAGATGGAGGTCTTGAGCAATGGCAAGTACAAGAGTGTTCTTCACAGAAGCTTGGTGAACAAGGAACGTATGCGCATGTCGTGGGCTGTTTTCGTTGCTCCTCCGCACAAGGCTGTGATAGGGCCTCTGCCGGAGCTTCTGGACGAGAAAAACCCTGCCAAATACTCAACCAAGACATATGCTGAATACCGACACCGGAAATTCAACAAGCTTCCACAATAGGAGTGATTTATTCCATTTGTGCTCTGTATCAACCATCACAATAAAATTTCTTCAATGGTCTCAATGGTTCATATGTATTGCTGTTTGTTAGAATTTGTGCGTAGTACTTGCATTCTATGAGGGCCTTCACAAAGTCATGTCATGTCAGTTCATTTTCATCATCATCAATCTGTATTGTATCATTTGCTCAAATTGTACCATTTCGTCACAATCTGTTGCAAAAATGTTCCATGAATCAAATTTGAATTGTTTCGAACTTTGAATGGCATTATACTTGCTGTAGCTGTTAAATCCAACAATGACCATCAATAATTGTTTTTTTTTTTATTTTTATAAATTTATTTTTAATTTATTTTTAGGCTTATTATCACAAAACATCCTTGACGTTTGCGAAATTATCACATTGCATCCCTAACGTTTTTTTATATCATTAATGATCCCTAACGTTAACACATGTACTCTTAAATAGTCCCTCTGTCAAAAAAACCGTTAAATCCAAGGGTATAATCGTCAAATCAATCTAAAACTATAAAAAAAATTCCTTCCCTTCTCTCTTTCTTTTCTTCTTCTTTCTTCTTTCTCTCCTCCTGGCCCCGCTCACTCTTCTTCTTTCTTTCTTTTTTCCTTCCCTTCTCTCTCTCTCTCTCTCTCTCTCTCTCTCTCT
>NW_018921266.1:725681-766990 GCF_002207925.1 Prunus avium
CTCTGTCTGCAACTCTCTCCCTGCCCCCTCCCACAGCCCACCAACCCATAGCCACCCAAACCACCACCTCGACCTCCATAACCACCACCGTGGGATCTTATACCCCTGCCCCTCTATGTACTTTCTCTGCAACTCTCTCCCTGCCCCATTCCACAGCCCACCAACCCAACATTCTAGCCACCCAAATCACCACCCCGAGAGAAGGAAAGAGGAAGAAAAAAGAGAAAAAAGAAAAAAGAAAAAAAGAGAAAGAAGGAAAGAAGAAAAATGAGGAACAAAGAAGGAAAGAAGAAAAAAAAAAGGAGAGAAAAGAAGAAACAGCGAAGGAAAAGAAGAAGAAAAGAGGAGGAAAGAGAGGAGAAAAAAAAAAAGAGAAACAGAGAGAGAGAAGGGAAGGGAAAAAAAATATTATAATTTTGGATTGATTTGACGATTATACCCCTAAATTTAAAGGTTTTTTTGACAGATGGATTATTTAAGAGTACCTGTATTAACGTTAGGGACCATTAATGATACAAAAAAACGTTAGGGATGCAATGTGATAATTTCGCAAACGTCAGGGACGTTTTGTGATAATAAGCCTTATTTTTATACAAGCGATGTTAGAAAAGAGGGGAATCGAACCTAGAAACTCAAGTGCAAGGATATATGCTCTAAAACACTTGAGCTACGAGCCTTTGTCACCATCAATAAAATAGCTAGTAATGGCGATGAAGAAGACAAGACTTCGAAGGTAATGTATTACTTTTGAGGTGGTCCAGTCTATTTGTTAGGGACCAGGGTTTATGTGCGAAAGGAAATGCAATAAAGTAAGAAATGGTAGAGAAATATCTGATTCTGGTTGCCAATCATTTCCAAGGAAATCATTTAAATACAACCCATAAAGCCAAAAGGTGTGACTCTGATGTCAGCACCCTTTTACTAACTGAATTACCAAAAGGAAATTTGGACTAAGCCAACTAAATACAATATAAGGACTCAGCCACAATGGTGAGCTATTCATAGTTGTAACACGATGTATACGGTAAAATCTGTGCAACAAAGCTTCAAGAGGGACCAGAAGAACCAGTTTAATGGTAGGATCACTCACAATTAATCTTGAGAACAAGAACGTTTTGCTGAGGCTCCGTCCCGGACCTTGAGGGCCCATCTTTCCATATCCTCGTATGCTTCCCAGATTTTGCTCTCTGTTTCCCAGTCCCATATGTCCCTGAATTTGGAGTTTGTACCTACTGGATTAAATTCACCCAACCACGTAAGCTTCCCAACCAACAATCAAACATATCAAAAAAGTTTATTTATTTATTTTGGACATCGCTTTCTAAGAAAGAGTAGGTCTATTTAAAAATGCTTAATTATTGTTTTATCCCATGGTACTCAAACTCGGTCTCACTTTACCATTGGAACCGAAAAGTTCTCACTTAACCTCCCATTCTCTCAATCCGTCTGAAAAGTTACCCCATGTTTTGAATTAACTTTTCAGACAGAGTGAGAGAATGAGAGTTTTAGTAAGAAATTTTAAGTTGGGGTAAAGTGAGATCGATTTTGAGTTCCAGGGGTGAAACAATAATTAAGTCATTTAACAATACTGAAATGACAAATTTATACCCAAAAAAATTAAAATTAAATGCCTATTTGTTTGGCCCATGAATATAGAAGAGCTGTATATAAGCCCATCACCTCTTATTCTACTGAATCCCTAAATATGACAGAAAATATCTCGTACAAAATTCTAAACAACGTTAAGGAGCCAAAGCTTGTTTAGAATCTGGGATTCAGAAAACTTGCTACTGTAATAATTATAGGAAACACATACCTCCCGGGAGAAAGACAAAAGGTGCTTCTGACTCAGTAACATGCAGAGGAAGATACTGTTTCACGACAAAAAGTGCTGTTTCAAAATCAAGAAAGCCTACGTCCACCATCCTCTTCAAAACTCTGGCTTGGAAGGTTTTTACTCTATGACATAGTAAAACTTTGTTTTGACAATTAGTTTGGAAATAAACCCGAAAGTAAATAGTGAATAGAGTAAAAATCGCAAAGTGCACAACAAGTTTACAACTATGGAACTACCAAAGGTAGTAGCACAGAGCAAAAAATGAAAAAGGAACCAATTCATCAATAGCGCTGACGAACCTGGAAGGATCCCTGAGCGGCGATCGAAGTTCTGGGGCAGGTATTAGCCCAGCAAGCATTGCAGACTCCCCCAAACTTAGACAAGATGGATGCTTCCCAAAATAGAATGTTGAGGCTGATTCAACCCCATAAATTCCATGTCCCCAGTATATCTGTCATACACCCTACGTCTGTTATATGTACAGTCTTTGTTACAGTAATCTTTTCGAATGCTTGCTTGGTACCAGGCTATTGTTTAGTTAAGACAAATAAATTAAGCAGGGAAAAGAGAGGTGTGCTGATGCTCACAATAGGGCTACCCAATGAACCAAGCTAAAACTTGCCTTCATTTCAGTTTTCTAATGCTTCATGTTATAATTTGAGAAAAACCAAACCTAGCTTCTAAGTTCTAAGTTTGTAAAAAACAAAAGGGAAAACAAAACCTCTCTTGTTGCACCCTAGCCTCCTTTTTCACTAACCTTTAGTCTCCTTCGACTGAAAAAATCTCCAACTACATGAAGAGAAAATATTTGAAAGTGCAAACACTTGCAACTTCATTCTCTCAAGAGAGGAAAGAAAGATCTCTGTAACTGGTTATCTGAAGATATCTGCAGAATCACTTGTACCTAGCATACCACAACTAATAGAGAAAAGCATAAATCTTAGTACCAAAAAGTAACCATCCAGAGTTAGGTGAGGGATTGATGTTACATGAGTGAGACTTTAAAAAAAACTGAGAAAGGCCATCCCTGGTGATAACTAATTTTGTATTTTGTATACTTGTAGATAAAGATGTTAAACACAAATATTATATAAAATGTCAGAGAGATCAGTGATGAGATAAATGAGTATACTTTACCTTACTCATATAGCAGCTCAATATTTCCCCTTTTAACATTGTCTTCTCCAATGCTAGTGACATCACCATCTCAACCATTTTTCTTGAGAGTGTGCGTTCATTTTTAAGGAAAGTATTTTTCACCAGCTGCCATGTGGGATTAAAGCAGTAAGAATAAACAGAATCATTAATCGAGACAGTGAAAGAGGGAAAAATAACAGTTAAATATATATTTGTAAAACTAAATACTGAAACAACAAAAGAATTCTTATTAGTTAAGAACAGTATTCAATACAAAAAAACATAGAAAAGAAACCCCTTTACAGTACCAGTGTAATACAAATCCAAAGCCACTTTTTACTTTCTTAGAATGTATCACAAACAGGCAAAGAGTGAGCAAAGGACATATGAGGTTTGCTAATAGAAAACATAGTGGCATGCATAAACCCATCGGCGAATATCTCAGGCACAATATTTTTCTTCCCAAACAAAAGGTCAAAAAACGCAGGCATACAAGTGGGGAAATACATGAAATTCACTGTGCTTAGTGAAGAGGTAAGTGAGTATAAGCAAAAGACAACTGATCCAGAAGGAAATTGTCAACCAATGCCCATATATATGATAACATTGCTAAAAGTACGAAGAAGAACATCTCAGGCATCCTCCAGATACATGCATTCTGTGGCCACCATGAACAAACAACTTACCCACATCCATGACAACCTCTCTCAGTCTCTCATATGAAAGATCTAATACAAACCTGCTACATCTAATTTCCACACAATTAAGTCTTATTACTTTCTCAAAAGAGCTCTTTACAGGAACTGCACAAATTACAGCATTCAACATACCTTGAACCTTGTGGAAAGATGTAAGAATTATACAGTAGATTCCAATATAGAGTGAGAAAGAAAATTAAAATCCAAATCACATACATTTAATTCTCATCACGATTAACTATACACAAGCTGCTCAACTACTCAACACTATCTTGGGCCTGAAACTTGCTGTGAAGAGACGTAAGAGAAGTAATAACGCGAGTCCATGGTTGTTGTTGTAGGAGAAGCACTCGCCTCTGGATACAACACACGATCAATTTGCTCAGTTCCCTCTTCTATCATAGAAGCCTCAGTAAATCCACGCCCAATAAAGCGCAAGAAATTCAATGATTGCAAATTTGGCTGACCCAAAGGGATCCCACCTTCCAGCATGCCAACAATAGTATTCATATTTGGCCTAAGTGCTGGTTCCTCATGAACGCAACACAACGCGACACGTACAAATTTCTCCACCTCTTCACTTGTCACCCGTCCCTCCAATCTCCAGTCAGCAAGCTCCAAGTACCTCCCCTGCTCATGCATCTCTAGAGCAAATAGAGGAAAATAAACAAGTGCTGACCCAGATGACGATGATGACTGACCCCCACCGCTGCTACTGTTATTCAGACTATGGCTTTGCAGTCGTAACGTATTTTTCCTTCCACTCACAAGTTCAAGTAGTACCATTCCAAAACTATAGACGTCAGTTTTTTCTGAGATTGCGGAGTTAGTTAGCCATTCTGGGGCGAGATAGCCACGTGTGCCTCTCATAGTTGTAAATAGACTAGACTGTTCAGTAGTTAGAAGCTTCGAAAGGCCAAAATCGGAGATCTTTGCTTGAAAGCGGTCGTGTAAGAGAATGTTCTCTGGCTTCACATCACAATGGATTATCTTCTGCTCACACCCACTGTGCAGGTATGCAAGCCCACGGGCTGTCCCTAGTGCTATATCAAGCCTCTCTTGCCATTCTAATACTGGTCCACTACCAAAAAGACTCCGGTCAAGTGACCCACGATTCATATACTCATAAACCAAAAGGCGTTGTCTCCCTTGGGCGCAAAAACCTTTCAATTTGACCAAATTGGCATGGTGAATATTACCAATTACTGCAATCTCACTGCAAAAATCTTTTTTCCCTTGAACACCTAAATTTATTATCCTTTTTACAGCTACAACAGTTTTATCAGGTAGAACACCCTTATACACAGCACCAAACCCACCTGACCCAATCAGGGTCTTGAAATCATCTGTAGCCACTTCAAGTTCTTCATAATCAAACCTCTTAGGTAAACCTGGGATATAGAAGGCATCCATCTCCCCTGAAGAAAGTGAGCCAAAATGCCCTAATTTTATCTCTTTTTTCTTTGACTGTCTCCGTCTTCCCCACAAGAGGAAACCTAGAGCTACCAACAGAAAGAACCCACTGAACGGCAAAAGCACCAGAGCAGCTACAGGAAAGTTTTTGCTTTGATTATTATCACCGAAGTTTGATGGAGAAGATCCAACAAGAGCTTTGATGTAGCCCAACAGGTCATTTTTGGCTGTATTACTCACAAAAATGGAACCCAACTCATCTTTAAGTGTATAGCAAGAACCAGTTGAATTTTCATAAAAAATTCCCAAGCAAGTGCAGTCACTTGAGCATAGAGCTTGACAGGTTGACAAATTAACACCATATTTTACAGGCTCAGAGAAAACATTGGCAAAATAATCCATACCGTAGTCAAGCCCGATATATGAAATGGCTGGTGAATTCAACTGACTACCATTAATGGTTGAGTTGCAAGAAAACGGCAAAGAAAAAGAACCACTTGGCACACAATCACCAGTATCTTCTGAACCTGCATGGAAGTTTGCGGGGCATGAACAAGTATGGCTGGTGGATGCAGTACACAAACCAATTCTGCCACAAACTAATGGAATTTGACAATCATCAGCTGGCCCACCGAATTCTTGCGTCCAGTCAGTACCAGATAAACTTTTGACAGTAAATTGGCCAGAGGACTCCAACTTGGCAATTCGCAAGTCAGAAGATGACAAGAGCACCTGAATCACGACCACTGTTCCATTACGACCAAGCAGATGAAGACCTGTTCTGTCAATGGACATATATTCCACTATATAATTCGAGTTTGTATAAGCGTTTGTATCCATTGACAATTTCCAATATGTCTGTCCAAGCCATTGAAGTAACGCATCAGAATCACTTATTATGAGCCTGTAATCACCAATTGAAAAATTTGATCGAGTACTGGACAGAAATGACCCAACTGGTAAGTGTTGTCCAATCACAATCGTGTCGGTTGGATAGTGAAAACTTTCCCAAAGGGAACCATTGAATTGATCAAGAAGGATAAGATTACCCATTTCATTCAGCAGTAATGCAGAAACTGGTGACTTCAATGATGGAGTTGACCATACGGGAGTACCATCCTCATCTGAAATGCTAACACCTTTGGCCGTTAGATTCATCTCACCAGAAGCTGATATGGAAGCATTACGATTAGCAGTCCAGATGACGGTGTTGGATGCCACATGGATGATGCACAAGTAGAAGTTGGGTTGTTCAGCACCAGGATTGACAATAGCAGCTTTAAATGTTCCATTTCGAGAGGACAAGAAGGCACCGCCTTTGTTGTCAACGAATTGAAAGTGTGAAGCTGAGAAATTCGGGTATATGAACTCTGAGAAAGATCCACCGGAGACGAGAACAAGGAGAACAAAAAGTAAGAAAATAGTAGGGATGAATAAGAAGGACCCCATGCAGGGTTTTGATGGAACGAAGAGCAAAAACAAGTGAAGTGTTTGACGAAGGGGTGTATTGTTGAGGCTGGAAATGGTCTATTCTGGTTATCTCTATGTCTTTTCTCCAATTCTCCTTCTGTGTTTTACGTTAGCGTTGACTATCTCTCTCCACCAACTTGTTCCTAATTGGTGGACAAAGTAGATGTAAATCGTTTATTCGGCGCCTACATCAGCTGGGGTGGCAATATATTAAAATCTCAGTGCCGGTCAAACCTCAGCAAGTCGTTAGCTAAACGAAGAAGATTGGCGTGTCGTGCATTAACACCTTTTTATATCCCGACCATCTATAATCACACAATTATCATTCCAATTTTCTATATTTTATCACCCTACTTTATAATAAAAGCATTACGCATGCCATTATGATTCAGCTGTAAAGATTTCAGTGCCGGGGAGACATCAGAAACTAGAAAGCCATTTTTTAGTATGATTGTCCACCATAGCACCATACCCCTCTTAACTATTCTTTTTTCATATAATGTATTCTCAACCATCAATCATACTTCATAAAATATTGCCTACACTCCACACGTCAATCAAAATAAAAAGAGCCATTTTTTTTTTAAAAACAAGTAAAAAGCAAACAAAAATTATACTTCTTTGAGTAAAAACATCGAACAAATGGTCTGCGTAAAACGGTCGACAAAAATAAGTACCTGCTGGGTAATCGTGCTGCCACCGCCAAGAGCCGAAAACGACACCACTGCACGAGCAATCCCAACTGGGTCAATCCCAAAATGGCTAAAGAACCTTCTGTCCTCGTAAGCAACAATGGCTTGCCACAGGTGCGAAGGGTAGGCACTGGTTCTGGCCTCAGCTTCCGAAGCAAAAGCCACGAGGCCGTGCCACCGGCGAGGAAAATCGGGCAATAGGACGCTGGAGAAGAGCCGAAGGCAAAGAAGCACCAGAGAGAACGCGAAGAGGATGAAGATTTCGAGAACGATTTGGGTGCTGAATGGGCTTGAAGAGGAGCTATGGGAACGTGGGAGGAGTGAGCTGACTCGTCCATACAGTGAGTTGGAGCGAGTTGGGGGTCGAAGAGTGAAGAGGGGGAGTGGAGGATTGGGAAATGGAAGTGGGTTTGTGTTGGATTGTTGTATTGGATGATTGGTCTTCAGAAATTGGAATGGCTTGGTTGAGTGGAGAAGACGATGAGTGAAATTCAAGGTCATGTTCGTGTCAACTGGTTAATCGGTTTGGTAATTAGACAAAAGAAACAATGAGGATGAGTGGTGCTTTTTTTTTCCCTCTCTTTTATTTTTTAAAATTGGAACACGAGGGGAAAAGAAAAAATGCAAATGAAGTAATATCTCGTTTGGAAGTGATCCTGAGAGGGCCAAAATCACTTCCTATTGAGAGGGCCAAAATCACTTTTGCAAATGAAGTAATGGGCTCGTTTGTAATTACTGTTCTACGGTCCACCCTTAATATATTTTCTTTTAATCTATAAATGTAAATAGGGATTTACTTTTAAAATTGCAAAAAAATAATTGACAATGAGCATTCTTTTAGATAATACTAAAAAAAAAAATTCCTTTTGTTCGTCGTGAATGTATTCAGGTTGCGAATCTGTTAATTAAGACTACGCTTTTATTACTAATTTTCGTGTTTGGATTTTGGATGCACCTCTTAGTTATTTCTTTTGCTTTAAATTAAATATATTTTCCAGAAGAAAAGAATAACAGTGTAAATTATTATAAAATACAAACTATTTTATATGAAAAATTCAAATTGATATTCCACGTAATTTGGCGGGTAATGTGGTTGTGTGGTGTTCAAGGGTTGTGTTGTTATTTGCACTTAATTCTCTTCATCAGTGCGATAATCTCCATCGAGTGGTGAATATATCTGACACTATTCATCATACTCTTAGTCTTGTCTATATGAATGATAAGTTACGCATCAATAATAATAATACTGAAGTCACTAACTATTATCTCAATTTCTAGTTATCAACCGATATTACGTATGATGTTTCAATTTCTTATTTAGAATAAATAAAATACTATTTTTTAAAATATTGCCCTTTCTAAATGCAATCCTTTTTGTATGAGCTCATGAAATACGCACTGGTATTCTTTTCAATCGTTAGAATTAGCAGGTTCTATATATTCGATTCGAAACCTTCGATATCCAAGTCCCCATTCGTCTCACCACCGCTCGTCAGAACTTGCATTGTCTGCGTCTTTCTAGGTGCAGAACGAAATTGCACACGACAAGGGTTCTATTTTTGGATATATTATTGAAAAGAAAAGGTTAGCGACTAACAAGCAAGGAATCATGTCTTAAAGTCAACATGATATTTGAATTAAACAAGAGAAGCTCTTTCTTTACCTTATTTGTGATGAAACCTTACATCTCATGAACTATGCATGTAGTTAATTTGAAGACAATATCGATCTTATTAATAATGGAAATCTGAACATTATATCAGAACAAGCTCGTACTCAGAGTTTTGCTGAATGCGATCATCGTTTGGCTAGTTACTGGAGTTGATGTTAGCAATGATGTGCTTTATCTGTATGAGCATGTGCTGCTAGGATACCCAGAATCAAGAGGTGAACTTGATGTCATCCGATTATAGCAATAAAGGCACATCATGTTTGACCCTTTCCCTTCATTGTTTGTCATTTTTTAGCAAACATACATCACACATGTGCAAAACTGATGTAAGCCTTGTTCCTTTAATTCGATATGAAAGTCTTGCAAAGGGATGGCTGGCAAGTCACATCCAATCCAGCCTTCGCAGCCCGCAACATGCTGCTGAAAGTTTTTAGAGTAATGCTAAGATTGGTGGCGTTAGCACGCACGCACGAGTTTGTAATGCATCAACGGTTAAGAATTGGTCACAAGCATATAGTCCGCGGTTCAAATTTGTATATATATGTATAGCTGTAAGTCAGTAAGTGTGAGTGTATCATGATTCTGGAGATTCGTTTTAGCCTTCAATTATTCTGATCTCCATAAAATCCGGGTGACAACCATGCAAGCCTAACCCATTGATCCACATGAGCCTTACCCCTTTGTTCAATCATTCCCTTGATAATAATTAATTAGCCTAACTCCCAGTGCTAATCAGCCTATTAGCCTATAACCCATTTCTAATCAGCCTATATTTAATATTTTGTTATGGCCATATATAAATATTTTGATATTCCATAGATTTGGAAGAAGCCAAAGTTCCCAAAGCGCTTGTGCTTGCTACAGTAATATTGCATAATTTTTCTGATTTTCTACAAGCAAATAAAGTAGCTGCTCCCCATTTTCCACATACATATGCTTATTTTGGAAGTCCAAGTAGACATATTTATGATAATTACAATAATTAAAGAACAAAAATTAATCAGATATGACCTGGACATACAAAGGCATTGCAGCCGCATTAGCTTCAATTTTGGCGGTCTCTTAATTTGTCATTGTTGACAAACCGAACCAAGAGAGCCATTAAATTAGTCATTATAATGTAATAAATTAGCTACCGACTAAACCGACTAAAGGCGACTCTTACAATATTATTATTTTTTCTATTGAATTATTCACGGAGAAATGCTAATTTCAGTCGCTATAATATCGGCATTGAATTTAACACTATTATGAAATCTGTCATACTCAGCCTAATATGACAAGTTGGATTGTATTTAGATTTTAAAGATTTACTCGCTGTTGGAGGAGCTGTCAAATTCACCATATTATATGTACGAAAAAGAAGAAAGAAATAATGGTTTATTAGATGTTGAATAATTGGATTGCGACTTCGCTTACAACATTGTGATGTGAGGTGAACCTTCATTCTCGTCACCATGTATTATCTTATTCTTATATTTATATCCAGTGATGCAATGTGTATAGGTAATACTAATAAATCATAAAATAGCTATATACTGCTTCAGATTAGCTAAATTGTCAAAGAAGGGATCAATTATATGAATGCTCTCTTTAGTTTCATTTTCCCCCCTTTTTGGGAGAAATTTATGTGGTGTTCCACTACCATCAAATACTCTAAAAGAGCACAAATTTAATTTAAATTTAAAATTACTTTCTTATTATTTCTTTTTAAAAAGAAGAAAGAAAAAAAACCATGTCGCTCAACGGACATGTAGAATTCTATAGTGAGGGCCTTATAAGGCCATTATATGAGGGTATATCTCTTAACTGTTTGATCAAATTGATGAGTTTAATCCAACAATTAAAATATAAGACTTCATCTAAGGACCTTAGATAAGGCCCTCACCATAGAATGACTCTAACGGACATAAACCCAAACTTTTTGGACGAAAAACACCCAAACTTTACATAATCTATTCCTTAAATAAATAAATAAAATTTAAAAATTTGCAGATTTCCAGCTCTCACTCTCTTCTTTAGTTGCAATCTCTCCAAAATACATGAAGTTTCTCTTGTGAACCAGAAAATATATATATAAAGCTCCATTTGAATGGAGAGTTCTGACAAAAATGCTAAATTTACTAGAAAAACTAAGAAACAATGTATTTGAAATAACTTTATACAATAAGTCTTGGGATAAAATGTTATCTATTTCTCTGTATTTGGAATCGCTCCACACAATCAAGAATATCCAATCAGGTCAGTCAATATCAGAAATGTTACATTTCCATGGAGTTGTTATAAAGGTATCATTTTTCAAAGTAACACGGCAATGTTACAACACTGTCATCTCTGAATTATATTTCAACTGCAGAAACTTAGGAGATTAGAAAAAGATAGTAGGAACTATAAAGAAGAAGAACAATGCTTCAACTTCGACCACTTGGTTTTGTTCTTACAACACTAAAGTTTAACCACACAAAATCATTTCCCGTTTAACTTATACGAGGATCTAAAGGCACACAAACATCTAGCAAAGAATAGTAACAGCAGTACTCTGTAAATAAAGCCACAGTCGACCCAACTTTTTTATTTGGATTAAATGGGTAATCCAACTAAAGATATGAAATTGACAGACTACTGAATTTCGGGGTTCGTTGTATAACATTTATACTAGTGATTGTACTGTTACCCAAATAAGTTCTATTACCTCTAGTGATCATACCCTAATCACCAATTTAGTACTTTCACTAGCCTAGTATGATAATGAATGAATAATTAACTACCAGACTTTATTACAATTTAGTTTGATTAACTACCAGAGGACCATAGCATTAACAATACAAACCTGCAGCAGCAATCCATCATGTCAGCAGCAGATCACTTCTTCAGATGCAAGTGATTATTATAAAAAAATGCAAGACTGAGACACAGAGCATCAGTCTAGTATGATGAAACAATCGAGCTAAAGAATTTGTAAACAGAAAAAACATAAAAAACACAATTGAGGGGTAATAAGTAATTGTAGATTTCAAACTATAAAGAAAGACAACAATTCCACTTCTGAAATGAAACATAACTGAAACAAAATTTAAGTCACCAAAAACATTCAACCACATAAGATTTTAGGATCCAAACTAAATGGATGACTGATCTAATTCGGTACTGATACGACATAAAAATCTAACATGTTCAACTATAAAACAGAAAGTTTCCAAACAAAAGGGTAAATAAACCAATGCAAACAAAACTTTCCCCTTGTTGCATCACCATTTCCTGTAGCCTCTTAACGGTTAGCCTTAGCAACTCTTTCAATCTCGTCCTTCTTCTTGATAGCATAACTACAGACAAACAGAGGAAAATAAATCAAATTTAATCAAACTGAAGATAACAAAAAATAAACTAGCCTTGAAAATAAACGAGCAACCCGTGATCAGTACCTGTTAGAGGAACCCTTTGCAGCATTAATCAGTTCATCAGCCAAGCATTCAGCGATGGTTTTGATGTTCCTGAAAGCCGACTCACGAGCACCGGTTGTAAGCAAATAGATTGCCTGGTTAACACGTCTCAAAGGTGAGATATCCACAGCCTGACGCCTAACAACTCCAGCAGACCCAATACGAGTGGCATCTTCACGAGGACCACTGATTAACACAAAAAGCCCATAATGTAATCAGAAAGCAGCGTATGCTAATATGAAATTAACCCAGAAAAAAAATATATAAACAAAATAACTATTAACATATTGGCATCCACCTACAGACCTATTAACAACAGCATCAACAATGACTTGGATTGGGTTGAGGTCAGTGAGCAAATGGATGATTTCCATGGCATGCCTAATAATCCTGACAGCCATGAGCTTCTTCCCGTTGTTTCTTCCGTGCATCATAAGAGAGTTCGTAAGCCTCTCAACAATGGGGCACTGGGCCTTCCTGAATCGCTTCACTGAGTACCTCCCAGCAGTGTGAGGCACATAAGTGGCGTGTTTCGCTGGTACCACTCCAACGTAATCGGCCAGGGAGATGTCACTCACCTGAAAACGAATTCGAGGCCGAACAGGCAATAAATCAAACAGATTTTAGACATATACGAAAATCAACTAACAATGATAATATTAATCAGAACCTGGACGTCGTCGAAGCTCCAGCGGTTGAAGAGCTTGACGTCGTGGTGAGGCAAAGTGGGTTCTACTGCAGCAGGAGCCGGAACTGGAACGGGAGCCGGAGCCGGAGGTTCAACAGCAGCCATTGCGAAGAGGATCAGAAAGAAGAGGAGGGTGCGGCGCTGAGGAGATGGAGAGAGGCGAAGCGGCTGAAGGGTTTAGATGCAAAATGAAATCTTTGGGGCTAGGGTTAGAGCTTAGAAATAGGGAAATGTGGCCGAATGATCTTTGGGTAAATGGGTCAAGTCATGTGGTTGGGCCAAATTTGACCCAATTGCATCTTTTGTTTTTGTTTGTCAATGGACCCAATTGAAACTTGGATACGTATAAGAGCCTTACGGCCTTTATTTTTTTGTGATTATACGAACACACGATAAATGTTTTTGGACTAAATTATTTTAAGTTTTTTTTTTTTGCCACAGTTAAAAAATGGGAAGGGGAACCTCACACATAGAACCAAGGTGTCATGATGGTTCGAACATAAGACCAATAGTCTATAAGTAAATATCTTTTTTTATTGAATTAGACATCGTTGCCATTTAAATTAGATTAATTACCTGAACATTATTATTACTAAGTGAATTTATAAATGTTGTGACTTGACTTATTAAATTTGACAAATACCAACATATTTTAACTTATAAATCAATTATAGAAGGGTAGGTCAATGTAAGAGTGAAATAAATAAAACCAAAAAAAAATTGAATAAAATTTCAGAAAGATGAGATTTAGCAACATTCATAATTGATGGGGTTGCTCCCCCCTTCATATCATACTTGCCTAACCTATTAGCTGCAAGCATTGCGCTGCACTACTGAATACTGATTTGACCACACATCATTTTTATCAATTTTAGCACTAATCTCGCTGGTATCTTCAAACACCAAAATAGACAGTCTCTTGTCTTCTTTTGTGTTAATTATTTAAACCCGTACAAAACGAAGTTTGGTTTAAGTAGTTGTCTTGTCTCATTTTTATTTCCTTTTCTTTTAAGCAATCAAATATATCTTGACCAGAAGTAGATAGAACAGTGTGAGTGACAAAGGCTTCAACCCATGGTAAAATGACATTCATTAAACGAAAATATTTTTCTGACAATCACAATTTTATATGCGTGTGCAGAATTTCAAATTATTCTGCTAGTTATGTTTCGACAATAATCATTATGGAAGTTCATGTAATTGATAAAGGATAAAGATGTTGTTTTAGGTAAGAATGCAATCAGTGTCTTCATTTAAAAAGGCTATTCTGCTAGTTATGTTTCGACAATAATCATTATGGAAGTTCACCTAAGAAATCTGACGAATGATAAAGACATTATTTTAGGTAAGAATGCAATGAGTGTATTCATTTAAAAAGGAGAATAAAGTATATTCTTAGGACAAAATTCAAAATATCTCCATAGCCTTATTTATGCTATCATGTCAAAGAAACTCATGATTGTTTGTGCCCTAGCAAAGTATTGTTTGAACCATATGCATAATTGATGATGAATTTGGTAAAAGAAGCATCCTAATAGTAAATTAGTAATATAGATGATTTTGCTCCAACATATCTCTAGATGAGCGGCACGATCTCATGAATATTCCTCAACAAAAGTGGCAGTGGCACTAAACAAGTCTTTCAAGATAAGGAGCAGTGAGCTAGGTAAGCTAGTTAATAGGTATAAATGGAGGACAATACATTCAAAGCCGCATTATAAATTATGTCACATTTCAATGTGAAAGGCTTTCCCACTCTCACGCATGGAATAACATAATTTGAGAGAGTAATTGATTTCTACATCGCCTTAAATAATAATATATAATTTTACGTTATATTTTTTCACATTGATTTCTACTTTATTGAAGGAAGTCACGAGTACTCAAATCTCATGATATATAATTGTTGAACAAAAATTATATTATTGGCAAAATGATTTGTTGGAAGATCACTACATTAATGAGTCTAGTGACTAAGTACATGAGATGTAACAAAATAATATATATTTTCTCAAACTTTTGTCATCGCAGTCGAAATAAGTTCAAATTTCATATGATTTTTATGATGAAATGGCCCAAATTCTTAACAATTTTATTTTTATTATTTACATTTTTGTATTTTTATATCAAATCTTAGGTGAACTCTTTCACTAACAACGATTCTACTCATCTTTACCCAACAATTGATACTTTTTATATTTTAATTACAAAATCCTATTCTTTTTATTTATTTATTTAATTTATAACTATTCTACTACATACAATGGCAGACCCATAAATTTTTATAAAAGTGGGCTAATTTTTTTTTTTGTTGGGAGATCTTTTATAACCACGAATTTTTGGCTAATTAATATCATAGGATAGGATTATATATATATTTTTATAGAAAATATGGTAGGATTTCAGTAGGTAGAAGGAAAAAAAAATTGATTTGGGTGGCTTGAATAGGCTGAATTCTGTTGCAGATCGACTGGCTGCTTGGAGTTATAATTTAGATCTTGGCATCTGCGTTTTTGATGAGGCTCAAAGTTGGGTTGAGACTTATTTGGTGGATGATTTGTTAGGGGTGTCTAGGGCCCGTTTGATCTTTGTTGTTTAGTTTGTTTAGTTTGTTTGGGGTTTTCCCCCGGTTCACCCAAAAAAATCAAAAAAGTAGGAAGAATTCTAAAAGATAAGTGGGCTAATATTTTATCGTAGTGGGAGCCTCTTCATAGGTTCGCCCTTAACTTCATACTAAGGGGGCATTTTCCAATAAGTATTTAAGTTAAGGATTGGTTACATACTTCTAATCTCGACCGTTGAATTACATCTAAGAGACTACCAACATATTTAATGAATACAATCCAATGCTCAATATTAAAAGTATGTAATCAACTTTTAACATAAAATATTTAATAAAAAATCTCCCACATACTAAAAATGTGTTCTTTAACCACTCAACCATAACACAAACATGTGTCAAATGTCATCATTCTCTTTTATTGACCAAAAAAAATGTAATCCTTCGTTTTAATTAGAAAATTTTCCCAAAAAACCAAAAGCGAAGAAAAGGAAGCGATAAAGAGAAGAAAAGAAAAGCAAAAGGCAAAGAAAGAAGAGGGGAGAGAGAGAGAGAGAAAGAAAAGGGAAAGACAAAGGAATCGAAAGTCGGCGCCTCATGTCTTCTTTAGCTTAGCCGACCAATCATCACGTCCTTTTCTCCCCCACCTCTATACCCTGTTCTCCACCACCGCCAAAATCTCTCTCTCACTGTGTTTTCCACTTTCTTATAAAACCCTAACTCCCTCTCCCCCTCTTCTTTTCTTCTTCTTGTTTGTTTCTTCCTCTCCGTTTTTTTCACTTTTTTTCCGTTTCATTATTTTGGTTTTAACTTCTTTAATTTCTCTGTCACTCTCTCTTTGCGGTTCCTTCCGTATATTTTTTCCCAATCGGAAGACGCCTCAAAATTCTATCTCAGATCTTTCTAAAAAAGATCTTCTTTCGTGTTTTTCAAAGCTTCCTTTCAATCTTATTTGCTTTTGTTTTGTTTTTCGTTTCTGGGTTCTTTCGGAGATTGGGTTTTTGTTTTTTGTTCTTGAAATTATGAAAGGCGCGGTTGTACAAGCTGTGGTTGACAGGGTTGAAGATGGCGATAAGGAGAAGAAGAAGAAGCAGCGCCGTCGCCGATCTAAACAAAACTCTTCCGCCTCAGGTACTTTGATTAATTTCCCTTTTTTTTTTTTTTTTTCCTATTTCATTGGTTTTCGGATATACAATAAGCACACTGAGCAAGTTTCATTTCTGAATTACTGGTTTTGTGTCCCTGAGTTTTGAAGGTACAAACTCAGTCTTGACTTGGTTTAAACAGAAAATTTGATTAATGTGGGTATTAGTATTTTCGTGTTTTTGTGTCTTTTATGTTTATGCTTCTGTCAGTAACCTATTGGTGCTGTTTAGCTGCTGGGTAATCTAAATCCTAGTCAAGGAGTGGGATTATCCTGCAAATTCTAAGGTAATCACTACCTGATTGGATCAATTTGGACTTTGCTGGAGATATCTAATGCTCTCTGAATTCTAGGTTCAAGTATTTATCAGATATTTTTGCTTAAAAAGCATAATTTCTTATTTTGTTCTTTTCATCTTTATTAGTACGCTTACTGAATGAGATGTCATCATGCTGAATAAGTCACACATCGTTCTTAATAGTGAATATCTTTATAAATATTGTTATGGTTTGCCTTTTCTCTTTTCCTACCCTTTAATGCGGTGTTTCTTTTGCTCCTATAATGCACTGTCGTGATTTGATTTTTGTGTGTGTCTACTTTCTCTGTTGTGTGTGTTCATTGGTGCTGACTTTCATATTTGGTTTTCACCTCTTGCTAATGGCAGCATCTAATTCAGCAAATGAAATACGCAGTGAAGTTTCTGAGTGCTTGGGAAATGGAAGAACGTCTGATCATGTAACCACATCCTTGAAGCAACATCAGTTTGTCCTGCATCCTCCATATGAGCATGGAATGATCAAAGCATCTAATTTTCCCTTCAGTTCATTGCCAACTATACACATCAATGAACAAGAAAATCCCGAGGATGTGCAAAGTTTGGAAAATCAACATTCTCTCCCATGTGATCCTGGTCGAAGAGTGTTTGCAAATTCTTGTCCTGAATCAGTGGCTTGTGGAGAATCACCTGGAATATTTATACTAAAGGATATCCCTCCTCATCACATTGAGGGTTATGCTCGAAGAAAATATTTTGCTCCACACTGGTCTATGGAGGCTACTAATGACGCTTTAGAGGTAAATTTATTAGGTCTTAATGACATGATTCCTGTGCTGCTTACTCGTTGTATATGATTCTATTTGTATTGAATGGACCTCTGTTGCTGAAGAAAGTACTTACCGAGACTCATTTTTATCTTATTTTTCAGAAAGGTGAAGCTTTTAAAGCTTTGTTTAGAGTCAATGCGCACAACAGACATGAGGTTTGTGATCTTATTTCTTTCTCTTCTTATATGGAGATGTAGTGTGGGCTTAAGATTTCTCAATGCTCCTCATTCATAACTTGCTGGGTGGATAATATGCATACTGTGCTCTGTGCTGGTAGGCCTATTGCAAAGTTGATGGAGTACCAACAGATGTTCTCATTGGTGGACTTGCTGAGCAGAATAGAGCTGTAAGTGGAATTATTATCTGTTATATTCTGTGTCTTCACTAGAAGAACTTCTGGCTCATTTGCTTTTCAGTATAGAATACCCACAAGTAGCTGGCGTATAATGTTATTGTAACATTCCTTTTTTCGTGGGGAGTGCAGTTCATAATTGCTTTGTACTGACTTCTTATATGTAGGTGGAAG
The DNA here is from genome assembly GCF_002207925.1 of Prunus avium. The sequence continues at coordinate 744,063 of NW_018921266.1, forward strand.
GAGACATTGTGGTGGTTAAGGTTGATCCCTTACCGTTATGGCCTAGGATGAAAGGGTCAGCTGGAACTTGTACCAGTTCTGCACCGGTGGATGATTTTAATTTGCAACTAGAAAATAATGTGATTGCAGGTTATAACTGCAAAGGTAAAGCAAAGGTAGATGAGGTTTATTTGTATGGTAATGATCGAAGTAGCCTGCTTCCTGAGAGGGGATCACGTCCTGAGGAATCTGTGGGTGAATCTTTTCATTCAGGGCCAATTGGACAATCAAGTTACGATCATGTTGCTGGAAGGCACCCCTTGCCGTCAGATTCTATACAAGCAGGTTCTTCTCCTGAGAAGAATGAAGTTAGACTTTCAGTAGAGAGGCTGTGTGCCATGATCAATTCACTCCCTTCAAAACGACCAACTGGCAGGGTTGTTGCTATCGTTGAAAGGTCTCCTCGTAGAGATGCTATTGTTGGTTTTCTTAATGTAAAACAGTGGATTTCTTACAGGGAGTTTTGCAGAAAAGACATGAGAAAGAACAAAAATTTGTCATTTTCTAACCATGAGTACATCCAGATGACCCCAATTGACCCAAGATTTCCAAAAATGGTGGTCCTTGTGAGAAACCTTCCTGATTCAATCAAGAAAAGATTGGAGAATGGTGATGAAACAATCGAAATGGAGTTGTTTGCTGCACAAATTGATGAATGGGATGAAGAAAGTTCTGCTCCCCAAGCTGTCATCTTGAATGCTTTTGGGCGGGGATGTGAATTACAGCCCCAAATTGAAGCAATTTTGTTTCAAAATGCAATTAATTCATCTGAGTTTTCTCCTGAATCACTTTCCTGCCTTCCTCATCTCCCCTGGGAGGTGCCTCAGGAGGAATTCCAAACTAGGAGAGATCTCCGAAACTTGTGCATATTTACTATCGACCCTTCTACTGCCACTGATCTAGATGATGCTCTCTCAGTTGATAAATTATCCAATGGAATTTACAGAGTTGGTATCCACATTGCTGATGTGTCACATTTTGTTTTACCTGGCACAGCCTTAGATGAAGAAGCTCAATCTAGATCAACAAGTGTGTATATGTCACGGAGGAAATTACCAATGCTACCTCCTTTGCTTTCAGAGAATGTTGGTTCGCTTAACCCAGGAGTAGAGAGACTTGCATTTTCAATTTTCTTGGACATGAATCAGGCTGGGGATGTTGTTGACCGATGGATTGGCCGCACTGTGATAAGATCATGTTGCAAGCTTTCTTATGAACATGCTCAAGACATTATTGATGGGAAATTTAATTTAGAAAGTGTGGACATTCTAGGAAATGGTCGTCCTCAGTTGCATGGCCATTTTGAATGGTTTGATGTACTTAGGTCTGTTAAAGATCTTCACGAAATTTCCAGAATTTTGAAGGAGAGGAGGTTTAGTGATGGGGCTCTTCAGCTTGAGAGTTCTAAAGTTGTTATTCTGTTTGATGAATATGGAGTTCCGTATGATAGCATGCATTCTGAACGGAAGGAATCAAATTTTCTTGTGGAGGAGTTTATGCTTTTAGCGAATAGAACAGCGGCCGAAGTAATATCTAGAGCTTTTCCTGATAGTGCATTACTGCGAAGGCACCCGGAACCTAACCTGCGCAAACTCAGGGAATTTGAAGCATTTTGTTCCAAGCATGGTCTAGAATTGGATACAACTTCTTCTGGTCAGTTCCAACTTTCATTAGAGAAAATCAGGGAAAAGCTCAAGGATGATTGCGTTCTGTTCAATATTCTCATGAATTATGCCACAAAGCCAATGCAGCTGGCTGCTTATTTTTGTAGTGGGGAATTGAAAGACAAAGAAAATGATTGGGGTCACTACGGGTTGGCAGTTCCTCTGTACACTCATTTCACTTCACCGCTACGTCGGTATCCTGATATTGTAGTGCATCGTACGCTAGCCGCGGCTATAGAAGCTGAGGAGTTATTGTTGAAACATCGGAGAATGTTGAATAATTTTAACAGGGGAGATGAATGTAGAATGAAATGTTTCACTGGTATTTATTTCGATAAAGATGCTGCTGAGTCCTATGAAAGTAGGGAAGCGTTATCAGCTGCATCAATAAAGCATAGAATTCCCTGCTCTGAATTGCTTACTGATGTTGCTGCTTATTGCAATGAGAGGAAGCTGGCCAGTAGACATGTCAAGGATGCTTGTGACAAGCTCTACATGTGGGCCCTGCTGAAGAAAAAAGAGGTATGATATTTTATTTTAGCTTTCTTTCTCTCTTTTGGTTTGTTAATGATATCATACTGCATTATGTGACTGATAATGATGCTTTTGTGTCGGGACCTTTTTTCATATTATGTGAACTCATGAGTTTATTTGGATATATTTGTACTTCCTGAATCCTATTAAGATGGTAAATCTATCTTCGTTGTTGCTATTTAGCTGAAGAGCAGTGTGTCACAAGTTTTCGGCTCTCATTTCATCACCTGTAACCTGGTAGAGAATGATGATTCTATAATTTGATGTGCCAAAATGAACTGATGAGCTCCTATCTTGTATCAATTTGTGTTGTTTCATAGTGACCATGGCATCATCTGATTCCCTAGCATCTAGTGTTAAAGAGACTTATAGCATCTTCTTAGCAATCCTTGTCTTGAATCTTCTGTCTTTGAGCTAATGGTTTGTAAAAGAGGTGGACCTATAATCATTTTGGAGCGCTCTCATTTTGCACTTTATGCATTGGATATATATATATTTTTTCTGTGTTTAATATTTGGGTTGTTTTTTCCTGGTTTCAGATTTTATCATCAGAAGCAAGAGTAATGGGTCTAGGACCTAGATTCATGTCCATTTATATCCACAAGCTAGCTGTAAGTAGCTTTCTAACTGTTTTGTATCTTTATGCGACTGCAGTATGGGGATCCTTTTGCAATTAACTGTTACACCTACTACATTGCCTTCAGGTTGAACGTCGAATATATTATGATGAAGTTGAGGGCTTGATGGTCGAATGGCTTGATGCCACATCCACATTAGTGCTGACTTTATGTTCTAACAGACGCTCGCTCAGGAGAGGTAGTCCTGGTAAATTTAGGGCACTTGAAGATGTTGCCTTGGTCATAAGACCTTATGACCTCAAAGCTGAACTGGGTGCAGTTGGAAATAGTACTAATGAAGGTGCTGCAGCCCAAGATGTTGGTGTAGCCACCCATTGTTCTAACGAGAGTGAAATCGATCCTCTGGTTTTCCCCCTGACTCTGCGTGTTCTTTCAACAATTCCTGTAGTACTTCATGCAATTGGGGGTGATGATGGACCCATTGATATCATGGCAAGGCTATACATGAGCTCATATCTCTGCTAGATTGGGGTTTTGAATCAGTTGACGCACTTGTTTGCGATGAATGGAAATTTACAAAGATAAATGATGATAGGGCTTTTTATGGTAATGGGCAGGCTCTGTTGTAGATACGAAACTAGTGTATAGTCCGAATAGAGTCTTAGAAGAAAATAATAATTTTACGGTTTAATCTCTGCCAATGCTCTATGGGATATGTCTTATGCTGAAACGTTTTCGTGGGAGGTGTTGATAAGGGTGGGTGGTTGTGTGTGGTGGTGGTGGCATTGGCTTTATAGCAGCTGTTTTTAACAGAGCTGCTTTACTGGAAGAGGCCCCTGTTTTTGTTGGCCAGTTCCATCCAGTGTAACTTGGTTAAAATGCGCCCGTGGCTGGCGCTTAGACACCGAGTTTCTTAGCCGAATTTGTGGTTTAATTTTCTTTTGTGTTATATATTCCTGGACTGCTGCCCAATAAAGTTTTTGGCTTTGGGTGACCAGGATTAGTGGTAAGACATTAGCTATATGTTTGGTCTGTCATAAACGACTGGTAGTCTCCCAGTTGAATCACATGTATGTTATCTTTGTGCTCAAATGAAACAAGGTAACACTTTTTTATGTTTGTTTATGCAATGAATTATTTTTCTTTCTTTCTTTCTGAGTATTTATTCTGAATGAGATGAGGATTATTAAACTAAACATTTGATGTTCTTCATGATAAATGCGTTAGTTTTTTTTATAAATTATTTTCTCAAAGAGGTTTTTATTTTTTATTGGAATCTTTTTTCTATCCGGTTTTCCAACCCTATGCTATGCCATCTCATTATTCCATTAATCTTTTAAGATTTATTCCGAAATAAAGAAGAATTATATAACTATGAATATTATAAAATTAACATTTTTCCGAAAATAGAATTATAAAACTATAAACCTTAGAAAATTAATATTTTTGGTTTAAAAAAAAATATTATTCTAAGAAAAAGTTAAGATGTCCAGTTGCGCAGCCAAACAATAGGTGCCGAAAGTTTTCGCGGGAAAATCTAAGAAAGAGAAGAAGATGGCGTCAGTTATCGGATGGTACGGACCGCTCATCGACTTGTCCAAGGCGGCGCTTCACGTCGGCGATTACGTTCAGCTCGTCGTCTTCGTCCAACGAACGACTCCTCTTCAGGTGTCGTATCTCTCTGGACTCTCTGTCTGCTATTTCCTTTCCTTTCTTTTTCTTTTTTATATTTTTAAAATAAGAATTTTATTTTCTCAAAGTATAAATTGTCAAAAGGCGGAGAGGTAATCCGAACGGATATCCAAGTGGGAGATGAGACGAGACCGTTCTTCTCCGTATCCTTATGGCAGAAGCCAATGGCATCCATGGCTGTAGCTGGCGACGTCGTTTTGTTACAAAGTGGGTAAAGCTGCAACTTGCAAGCTTTAATCTTTTTATTTGATTTATTTTTTTAAAAATCCAATTAATCTTATACATTTGAATTTTCTTGCTGATATATACATTCTAGCCTGTCAATTAATCACTGTCTAATTTTATTTTGGTGGTATTTTGATTTCAGATGTGAAGATAACAAAATATGGTGATGTTGTTGAGGCCAGAACGCACCACTACTCATCCTTACAATGTCTACTTCACCCTTATGATTCCATCCTTACTAAAGGTATAATATTTTTACAAATCACTGAAAGAGAGTGTAATGTCCGACCTGTTGTTAGGCTGTGAATTGGGATATTTTATTTACGAAAAGAATTTACAAAAAGAATAATCTTGATTGATAGTATGACAACATAACATGTTAGATTGTCTGGCAAAAGACGTTACATGCTCATAACTTTTAGAGGCCAAAGTGTAAGAGGTTGCTCTTCTAATATTTAGGTGTCAATGACCTGATAGAGGAGTGTAGAGTTGGGATAGCAACAAAAGAAAAGCTTAGAAAGGTAGTAGAATGGGTGAAGAAGAGCAACACAACTCATGAGTTCCATGGCTGTCAGCTGCAGGAGGGGCAACTCTCAAGAAACTGGAAGCTCCCGGAAGAGAGGAAACAGCCTAAGGACTGTTTTTCACTTTCGCAATTATCACGCCTACCCGATTCTTGCGAGGCCGTCTTTTATGCATCCGTTGCTGAAATTTTTCTGCCCTTTACCTTGTCATCTTCTGCTGAATGTGAGTTACTTGACAAGGAAGACATGTTTGTCCGTAGGAGATTATATAAAACAGGAGATGGCGGTTTAGCAACAGATCTCATTTGTACAGGCTGCCAGCTTTGTGGTTCCCCTTTGGAGCTGGACAGGTATGGATATCAGAGCATCTGAGATTTCTTATGCTTTGGTACCATGGCAATGTGTGATTTTGGTTGCTTAATTAATGTCAATGGTGAATTCTTTGGTGCATTTCTCTGCAGTGAGAACATGTTTAAGCAGAATGGAGTTGCACTTTATTGTTCGGAAAGCTTGAACCGCCTTCATGTCATAAGCCTCATATACAAGCCCTTCATGGTATGAACTTTTTTTCCCCTCTAGTTTAACATTTCAACCATGATTTGTTTCAGCCTCGTTGTTTTTCTGAATTCTTGATTGTTATATGCATGTTAAGCATGGCTATTTCTCTTGATCCATCTGCAGTTGTATGTATGGGACGAATCGGATTATGCGCCACTCCTGGTCAGAAACAAGGCCGCAGAGCTCTTGTTTGGGAACATCAAGGCTGAAAGAGTCTATTCATGCTATAGGGGGAGAAAGCATGCTGGAGAAGTTGATTTAAAAGAGATTCCCACACATAATGCTAAAAGCATCGGGCAACCTAAAGCTGCCACCGACAAAGGAGTTTTGGTTTCTTGTTCATCTGATGTACACAAGAAGAGCTTGGAAGGAAAGGGAAAACACCGTTTTCAGGAAAATATGGACCTCTATGGGATTTGGTTGATTCTTCTGAAAACACTGCTGCAGCAAGGAAAGAACAGCCCTTTCAGATTCGAAGTCAATGTAAATGCTGGTTTGGATAAGGAAAATGGGAGGTTTGAAATGATTTCTGTGCAGATGCCATGCTTCAGAACCAAATGATCTTCTTATAATATTTAATGTTCATGTTGTAACAATTAAGGTTCATGAGTCATAAATTTTCTGCTCAGCTTCAAAGCAATTTTCATATGGAAGTTTCATCCGAGTGAGATCTAGCATGAACTCATTCATAATTAACAACTTCTGAGTGATTATTAACCCATGAAACAAGAGAGCTCCGAACAGAAACAAAGAGTCATCATTACAGAAAGGGATTTAGCTTTTACAGCAAAGCAATCTGAAGAGAAAATGATAGCAGCCAAGAATGCGGCCTATTGCTCCATATGCACAAGACTAGGACTCGGCTCCGGTCTCAGCAAAAGAAGCATCAGTTGCAGAATGTTGGGCATCTAAGAGCTGCTTTTGGCGTTCAGCATGTTCTCTTTCACACTGAGTGATTCCCATAATAATATCAAGCATGGTACCAGTTGTGCCAAAGAACACAAGTGGAGCTAAAGATTTCTTTTTTATCCCTACTGGAATTGCTAGCAACGCCCCAGCTACTGAAAATACCCAAGTGCCCAATGCGCTGCAGATAATCATGTAGAGTATCACTTAACTACTCTTCAAGGTAAAAAATAAACCAGGACAAGATGAAACCGGGAAAGATTATCGTTACAATGCCAAAAAGAGCAAGAGCTTAAGAACCTATTGTGTAGTGAATTTGATATGCTGTACTGAAGTTAAGCCAAATGATATGACAGAATGTAACAAAAATCTAGAAATCTTATTCATAATTGTTCATAAGATATACAAAATAGTGAGGGCTAATAAATGAATGCCTCAACATTTTTCTCATTCATGAAAAAGCATGGATCCATGGGACAAGATAAACAATCAAAATGAGAAGCATCAATCTCCATAAACAACCATAAAAATGAGGAACAAAGCAGCACAGTACTCCGGATAGCTTCGATATTGAAGGGCAATTGTGAAAACAAGTTTCAGTAGACAGGTCAAAACAAGTTGTGTATAGAAATCTGTTAATTTATTTTCAACATCAATTTATATAATATTCTTTTTGACATGTGGAACACTAATATGTAATAATATAATGACTAAACTGTTTCAAGATCTATGCATGATATGTGACGAAAAACACTTCATAACACCAAGAACATTGGTTAATGTTAGAAATGTGAGTGACTATAGGCAAAATCTGTCATAGGGAAGCCTTGATCTATCTTATTGTTCAATGATTTGGAAAACAAGTAAATTTCACTTTAAAAATGGCACCCTCAAGAGCTCAGGAAATGATTGAATATGCAGAGTTAAAAAAGAAAATTCAACAAAGTATGATCACACAGGTAGAACAATCTTCTATGTTAAACCTTAGCTTATCATATAACTGCTTAACACATCCAATAAAATATGTCATTGCTTCCAATGCCATACTGTCATCATGGAACACATGAGAAGGATCATTTTGTCAAACATTTATCTCATTCATGCTAAGAACCAGAAAAGGCCACAAACTTCCAATGAATTCCCAACGCTTTAATAAGAATTACAGTCACTGCAGTTCTAAAATGGTAAAGATATTTGAAACAAGAAATTTATTAATTCAAAAATTTGGAGAGCACCAGTGACACTTCACAAACATAGAAATAGTAAAGATTCAACAAGTAAAGGAAGAAAGACTAAACTCACTTGGAAACTGAGCAATCCTCAAGGTGCTTAACAGGCTCTTGGCTTCCCATTCTTCTGTTTTTAGCTACACTTTGTGGTTATGAGAAGCAATCCACCTCAATCCTGTTTCACTCTGTTGTCAGTTTAAAAAACTGTAGCTTCTCTTCCTCATTTTACTAAATAGGATACTTGTCAAACCATGAAGCTCTGGAGAAGATTTTGATTGTGAAAGTGTTTCAAATGAACACAAAAACATCAAACTAATATGCTGGACATGGGCAATCACCAAAACCCTAGACACAGTGTAAAAGCCCAAAGCAAAAGCAGAACAAAAAAGAAGGAACAAATAGCGATTGAAGTTTGAAAATTTATTGATACCCATTGAAGTGTACGGCAATTGAAGCTCACCTGATCAGGCACAGAGCCGAGAAGATGAAGCTTTCCAGAGTCTACTGAGTAAAACTTTTGATTTTGTGCCCTGAGATTCGGTCCTTACTTACATGGGCCTGGTCGGGTCTTTTTCAGGAAAGCCCAAATTCTGGCCCACCTGATATAATGGAGTTATAGAGGAAGAGGAGTGAAATCAAAGGAGGAGCGAAAGATGATGAGAGGTGTAGGAGGGCCTCTTCTATGCATAGGCGATCTGCTGAGCGATGTAGGAGAATCAGATGCTTCACCACCACCACCACCACCACCACCACAACAACAACATGAACCCTCTTCATCTTCTCCTATTTCCAGCTCCACTGAAAGCTTGGACCTCACCAAGTTATTCCAGGTTTCTTATTTCACAATCTCATTGCTTGTTTGATTCTCATTTATTTGAATTCATTTGCATGACAGAAAATCCTTTTGAGAATTAGGTGGGTTTTTCACATTTTTGTTTGGAAATTTGCAAACCCAGTAAGAGAAAATAATAAATACTAATTTGGACTTGAGGACCTTTTGGTTATGCATCAAGTACTGTTCACCCAATTATCTATGGCTATCAGATTATTGTAAATGTATTGTGTTCAATAGGCAGATGGGTAAAGTGCATAACTTTATATGGAAATTGGATTTTTGAGGTTATGAGCAAATTTGGTTAATTTCATCAAAGTGTTGGTCTAAATGATGTTGGTGTAAGGTTTTGCTAACTGCTTTGAAAGAGAACAGTTTTCTGCATTTTAAAAATAGTGTTGCATTCTCTTATTTATATGGGAGTGTTCCTTATTCCATATACCATGTTTGCTTCAGGAGAACTATGAGCAGTTGAACGAGGCGCTTGTGGGTACAGACCACTCATGGGCAGCTCTTACTTTGAAGGTGATGAATGATCCGTATTAGAAGATATGAAATGCATACGTATAGATTCTGCATGGATGAGCATTTTTATGTTTTCCCTTATGGTAAAATCTATTGCATTACAATTATCATTTACATAATTAGGTATGTAGAAAGAAAAACCCTCATAACACCATACAAATTAATGTAGAAAGAAACCTCCTGTAATGTATTTGACAATCACTCCTCACAGAAAAAAGGCCCCATAATCTATTTGGCAATTCCTTCAAAGTTGTATGGACAGAAGGTTAGAAGGATAGCACATTACTTTTTATTTGGTACAACAACATATTGATTTTCATTGGGTGCATCGTGAATGTTTTGTTGATTGAGGTACACTGTGGATTGATGTATACAGTGGACAGCTTCTGAAAAGTTATTAGTGGTTTTTAATATTTGTTAAGAGCATTTAGTAACACTAAATTTTTGTGCTTGGGTTAAGAAATTACCAACGTTGCGAGTTTTAAAATATTGTATATATTCTGATTTTTTTTCTCTTTTTAAAATTATCCCAGTTATGCAGTGCTCTGGATACTGCGAACAAGTTAGTTCAGTCAACAAACTCAAATGTCATGTCGTTGTCGGAGAAGGTTGGAGAGCTTGAGGGAGTTGTCAAGAGGGCAGATTCTGCCATAGCAGCAGCAAGGGTCGTCCATGGCTCACTAAACAAAACAGAGGGAAAACTTATCGGCAATGAAAATGTCAAATGATCTATGTCTCCTAAAAAACAAGGTTAGTTTGTTTAAGGGAAAAGAAATGAACATACCAACTCTTAAAAATTGTGAGGCTCCCTTTAATGTAAGAACTTAAAAGTTTCTCAATTAATGTAAAAGATATTAGATCAAGATTCAAAGTCTTATTGTCGCATGAGTGTAGGCTGCTTCTCCTTTTAAAAATCTTCCTCTGTCTTTAGTTATAAAATACCCCTTGTGACTGAGGATGCTAAATGCCATATCAAGAACTGTAACTGTAAGCATGTTTAACATAATAAACTTTTGATAGTTTTTTCATTTGCACAAGAAAATGATATTTTAATTATCTAAGGAGAGTAAGAAAGGAAACCAGCATGATACAATTAAAACTTTGCGTCCTTTATGGATAAAGATCAGACCCCTCTCTTGCTTATTCTCTGAAAACGGCTCATTAAACTGAGAATTCTGGTTTCTACAGTTTATAGATTTAGTCCAAGTAGAAACCTGTAGAGTATACATCTTCATGTAGAAATTTTCCCACCATAGGGTTCATGGTCTCACTAGGATAACAAATCTCTATCCTTCATTCCTATTTTCTTGATATTATTTGTGAATCACCAAGTTCATAAAAACCTTTTATTCTTGATATTCTTAGTTGAGAAGTTAACAGTCTTAAAGGTCGGTTTGGTTCTTGTATTCTTATTTACTATATGCTCCATCAAAAAACTCCCTAGTATAACGTAGCATTGGTAATCTCATTGACTTGGCTATTGATTAGTCGAATGATTCCAATATGCATTGATGAATCCGATCATCCGAAGCTGTGACATTATTGGCTTTTGATGTCTTCATAGGACCTAACTTTCCAGTGTTGAGGTGAATATTGTTGAGAAATCTGTAGACTGTTGTTTCTAGTCCCAGAAACTAAATGGGAGTGCTTGCTGTTTGAAACCTAGGATTGTAAACACGTATGAAGCCAGGTCTGTTTAAATTGTTGAGTAGTGTAGAGGTGTGTTTTAGAAACCGGCTGCTCGTCATGTGGTTGCTGAGAAAGATTACCACTTGTACTTCCCAATTCTCCCAGTGTTACTTTGATGCTTTGCTGTCTAAACCAGAAAGATATATTCTTAATGTAACTTGATAAACTAAAAGGAAGGAAAGTAAATAATGGCTTTGTTTTTGTCTTTGATTTTCTTGAAAGAATGTGAAAATTGAGAATATGTTAGAATGGAGGTTGAGGTAGCTACAGATTGTTCTTCATGTCCATTGTTTTGAAAGAAGTGATATAAAACTCTTGAATGTTCAATAGATGATATTGGGGTGTCCCTGACACTCTAGACTAAGATTACAAAGTGGCCCAACTCCACTTGTTAATTTGAAACCTTGTAAGGGTTCAAACCCAATTGGGGTACAACAACTGGGGTAACTACTGATAGCTCCTCTTTTTGAGGTGGCTCGTTAACCTATTATACATAAAATCAATCATCTTAATGCACATTCTATAAATAATCTCTTCCGTGGAATCTGGCTAGTTGCGTGGTGAAACCAGAACTTGCACTCTACAAAATCGGCTTATATTCCCGTGTGAGAATTTGGTTCCTAACACAAGGGCAACCCTTGAGTGAACGAGAATTATTGTCCTTGGTTGGTTTTTGTTTTTGGTTCCTAAAAAGAGAAAGATATATAGACCTTGTGCTATTAAATACTTCAACAAGAGAATAAAATCGTACTGAATTTTCTATTTAATTGAAAGGTGAACTCAGCATTATGGTGGGTGACAATATAGCCTCACTTGCTTCCAAATTTAACCATGCATCACAAGATAAACAAGACAACGCTGTCAACAACCCACTGTTTGATCTGTATTCCAAATCACCGCAATTTGCACCTTCTTAATTAATTAAAGTCACTGTCTGTTTTCAATAGAAAACCCATTTGGTGCTTTTGAAACCCCCATTTAGAAACTAATTTAATATCATAAACATAAACAACTACTTTTTTTTTTTGATTAAGACATAAACAACTACTTAATTATTGCTAAACAAGACAATTAAGTAGCCATCAGTAATCACACACAGTGACGTCACTGCCTCCCATCTTTAATCTTCTTATTAAGTTTTTTTATTTTTAAAAAAGATAAATTCAAGGAGTGCCCATGACGTGCAACAATTATCTAGGAACATAAACTATGGCTCCACGTGGAAGAGACCCAGAAGCCCTCCTACCTACTCCTAGGTCTCAAAACTTTTGTGGGTTTATTTCCAACCTTCTGGTTGCACACACGTCTATCAAATTTAAAATAGTACGTTTGTTGTTTGGTCCACTGCTTGGTCTCTCAGCTATGTGCAGCTAAAGTTTGGATTAAGTTTAGGTTTCAAATTAAAGTACTACATTGGACCAACCAGTTCCATTTTCAGATATTGTAAGATTGTCAAACTGGAACATTACATCATGCTGGTGAAATGTCTTGCTCATCTTCACGTACTGCTGAAACTTGTAAAAAACTAATTAAGGCCAAAGTGGTTTTGGCTTTGATTAACTACTACTAGTTAATTTCATTGTAAAATGAACATAACTTGCATTATGGAAATTGTCCAAAGCCTATGAACTTACACCAGCCATCGTTTTTTCAGTGGGTGAGGGCAAATTAATAACCAAGTGGGTTTGCTTGTACTGTTACAAATGATGAGATCAGAAAATGAAGAAGATAACAAGGCTCCATTTGGAACTGCTTTTGTAGGAACTTATGTGTATAAGTGCTTCTTCACAAAGTACTTTTATTATCCATTAGCACTTTTATTTCTGCAAGTTTACACCTCTCATTTTCTTTTTAATTTTTTATAAGTCGTTGCTTGAGACGCGTCTGTTCATGGTCAGACATAATATCGATCAGTAAATGTTTAAAAGAATTTAGGTTGGCTTCCTTAATTATGTGCCTTGTTTTTTTTTAATTTTAAAAAAAAGCAAATCAAGATTGACAATTGTCAAGCAATGGCAACTGCCAGGACAAAACATGCAACCCACAATCCTATTCCCGAATTGTAAAGCTTTGAACCGATTATAAACCTAATCAAACAAGACCTACCTACGGTTAATGGATAAATATGAATTGCCTCAAATTAAAAACAAATGTTATATCGTAGCATGAAAAAGAGTTTCATGGGGATAGTTATGTAACACCTAAGTATTTATTATCGTAATTAGGTTATGTGATGAGAAAGATAAGTACTTGATATTCACCGGAATGGAATTTACACATTTTATTCTCATTAAATCCTGCTTGAATTTTACATATAAGTAATATTCACCAGCTGGGTCATCCGCGAGAAAATAGAACAACCTAGTCCCAATGTTCCACATGCTCAATAATAAAGCTAAAATTTTCTTACATTTAGTGACTATAATTTTCAAATCAATAAAAGATTCCACTTCGATGATTTTAACGTTTGATCTAAATTATTTTATTTTTCATAAAACTATGATAAGTTTCAAATAATTTATGAAATTGGGTTAATTAACACATTATAGTGATTAGATTTTTATTTATATATTTATAAATTGTTGGGGGAGTGGGGGTTCAAATTGAAACATTCTCCATATACCACTGGACCAATAACTAGTTAATATATATAAATTTTTATGCTCTTAATTGTCCCAAAAACAAAATGGTAGCTTTCTCACTTCATTATCAATTCTTTCATTTCATCACAACAAAGTCTGGCAAAGACAATGAGAAAAACAAATCAGTTGGGAGTTGCCGAGCTCCTTATTGTCCTCTTTCGGTAATTCCAACCAACACAGAATGCTGCACTGATTTGCCAGTTATTTCATCAATCAACCCTCATTTGCTTGAATCATACATTATGTTTTGTATATATTAATGTGGCAACAGTCACATATCATTAGTTCCACAAATAAAATAAAATAAAAGTCACATATTTGTCATCATTTATATAATGCAGCTTAATATATATATATATAGCTTAACAAGCTTAATAAATTTATATGAGAATAGAGCATGATCAAACAGTGAGGTCAAGAGTTCGAATGAGCGTCACTCCTGTAAACTCAGCCGGCCAACAAAATATTAGACTCAATTGAGATAGAGGTATTTGAAAGAGAAGATTTGGATTTGATAATCATGCTAAATTTGTTAAAAACAATTAGAAAACGTTAGATTGAATTAATATATTTGGAAGCCATGTTTTCTTTCTTTCATTCTTATTGACATACATGAATTGTAATAATCGGAAGAAATAATTTAACCATAATGGTTAACACCATCCAATGTTAGCCCCACAGATGGCAGATGTTGATCCAATTAGCAACTTGAAAACCCTAAATGTGGAATTATAACTTCAATTTGTGCTGATTTGCATGTAGTTTCCAAGAAGATGTAAGAAATGTTGATGTTGTCGGTGTACCCAAGTCAAGCTGGCCACTACCAAGACAGAATGCAAATGAGATTTATATATATATATATATCACCCTTACAAGGAGACAAGTATACTTTGTGCTGGGTCTTTGTGAAACCCTAAAAAATTGGGTGGGATTTATTCCCAACTTTCAAAAGTCCTACTTATAGCTAGTTTTATGATATGGCTAAAGAATTTGATCAAGATAATGTGCATATTAATTCTCTATCAACTACTTTCGGTTCTAACACTCTAAGTCAGCTTACAATTAATGGGTTATTTATTTATTTTTTCTTAAACCAACTTGTGTACTATGACTACATTGCAAAGAGAAACCGAAAGCTTAACGTACGTAATGTTATATAGTTATCATCAAGATTGGTTTCTTATTGAAAACATCACTAAGTTTGTCTTCAACCATCAGGTCAAAAAAGGTGGTGAAAATTCGTTATCAGCTAGAGAATAGTAGACCACAAAAGCTTACGAATAGAAATATAGGTGCAGTTTCACCCTAAAGGAAATGGGGAATTAGGTTATGGGGTTTCAAACATACTGCGAAGTTGATCTCTAATATCATGTTGGACAATCAATGGAGCTCAAATACTTAAATTATTAGGAGTACGTCTATATATATACCAAGCTAGCAATTAGTTTGTATACATTTTAGAACTATATGTATTCTAAATTTCTGACGAGTTATATTCTTTTGACGTAGGATCAAATTCTAATAAACTCAATGAAATGACCGAATGTGCTGAATAGTCTTTGCTCTCTCTCTCTCTCTCTCTCTCATTAGGATTGGTGTTCCCTCTACCTTACCTAATTTTTCTCTTCATTAGAAAGAAAAATAATTAATTTAGCAATAATATATCCCCCTCTAAGTAACTACCACAGCTCCTCTTCCTCTTCCTAGGGGAGGCACCATCTATTGCATAGGACCATAGGTAAAGATAGAAAATTATGAGGAGTTGCATTTGGCCCAAAAGATGTAGAAGGTCAAGTTCATTCTTGTAATTATGCGCATGCATATATGTCCAAGATGCATTAAACCCACATCATAATTACAACTTAAAATAACAGAGATCAAGCAGCAAAGACAAAATTCTGCTTCAGTTTAATTAATTTATCAATTATATATAAAGCAGCTGATTTTTTTTTATTGGATGAGCAAGGGTATGTAATTTAATATTTCTTAAATGCACAGCGAAGCTCAAACAAAGACAGACAGAAAAACGGAAAGTTCAAGTTCCCCAATGTCTTCTTCTAATTAAACTAATCAAACCTATGAGCTTGTTTGCGCTGATGATCTGCTGGTTGTTTGAGGAACAGTACCCGATTTGTGACTCATTCATTCCATCCATTGAAATCATCAACACCCGTGATTAAGCTAATCAGTCCACCTTAACATGTTCATTATCATATAACTAATTCAAAACTTAATTAATATTTTGGGTTCAGGAATTGCTTTTGAGCTGGCTGGCCATATATGACCACTTGGTCCTTCAACATTAAGTCAGTAGCATGGTTCTGCGTTATGCAGAAGTGTGACCCACGAGAAAAACTTGGGTGGCGAGTGCTCATATCATGTGTCATGTACTGCCTAGTTAAAACATATCACACAAAGCGGAGCCACTCTTAGAGTAGGGTGGGCTCTAGCCGAGTTTTTAAAAATTGAAATTTGATGATAAATTTCAAGGAGTCTGCTCTATTTATTGGAAATTAGGTCACCTCAACCAGTAAAAATTGGCAAACTCCACTCTAATAGCTCTAATGAAAAGTCAATAAACCAATCACCATACATAACATATGGAGAAAAAAAAAAACTCCATTCCGGTGAAAATTTATGGTTTCGCGCTTGATGTCACTTTCAAGTTTTATAATGCATGATAAGTTTTACTAGACGGTACTTATTACTCAATCTGTCGGGGCATGACAAAAGCACTCTGACAGACAAGTTTTTCTCATAACCCACATATCACAATGATTTAATCATGCATATATATGAAAAGCTAGAAGCAAACTAATATTTCCAAGAACACAAAGGTTGGCCTAAAAGAAAAGGGAAACAAACAAATATACATTTTTATGTGCTCAAAGGTTGACCTGGGGTCTTCCTAACCTAAAAAACAAAGGGGGTTCATTTCCCCAACAGGTCAGATTTTGCCACCTCCATTGAAGTAAAGAACTAAAAGTGGCCAACGGATATATGAACACGCTATGCATGTACTAGTATTGTACTATAATTTGCTTCTTGATTGATATATTATTGTATTGAAGGGAATCTCATGCCATGGGAACCGACAAGGAATCTACATCTCTCCCATATAGCTTAGGGTATATACGGGTGCATATTTCTATTGGGTGAATTGTTTAATTATTGGATCGGAGTTGACAATAATTAAGTTCAAGAACCAATATATTATTCCGTATACGTCCATATATATATGCACTTATACGGAATAATATATTTGTGGAAAGCGGCCAACAATGGAGTTCTTTGACTTGAATTAATATAAAATGGCTTTTACCATGTTGCTCTCGTCACCCTCCATGCTCCATCAATGTACAAGTCAAAAATAAGATGTCTGTTTTATGAATTGGAAAATTTGAATTCATAACCTCTTTCAATATTGGGATCTAATATTGAGAAGAGAAATACTATTAGACTGTTAGATTATCAGTTAGTTGATTGAATAAATTTAAACAATCTAAAGAAAATGAGGATAGTCAATTTTGGACCTTTGGGTATACATGCATTCAAATATGCACAACTCTATTGAATTCGGGTCAGTTTAGGATTGTTGTCATTTTAAAAAAAAGATGTTTATGCTATGTTTTGAAAATAATTAGCTATAAAATAAAGCAATTCCATGTTTGGGCAATAATATTTTTAAAGTGTTGTTAGTATAAAAAGCAATACCGAAACCATTTGGTACCTTTTAATATAAAACTGTTGTAACTGTGGATGATGACTAAAATAGACATGATGCTTAACGTGTTGTGTGCTAACCATGTGGTGGCGGTGGTGGTGAGTGGTGGTGGGTGGTAGTGGTGGCGGTGATGGAGATGGTTTTAGAGGTGGTGGTAGTGGTGGTGGTAGAGGTGCATGTGCAGGTGGTGGTAGACGTGCATGTGGAGGAGGTGGTGGAGGTGTGGTGGGTGGTGGAGGTGAGGTGGTGATTTATGTTTGAATTTATAGTCCAAATTAACAATCCAACAACAAAATTTGCTATATATATAATAAGAGAACAATACTCAAGAATTGATATATACGTACGTTGATATATTTTAGAATTCATGGTTAACCGAAGATTGGCTGCAAATAACTAACAAGGTTTTGTAACAATAATGATAATGCTAATAATAACAAGGAATCACTCCAACAGTAGCATTATATTTAAAGAGAACTCCAATGACCCAACTAGAAGATCATGCATCCCATTGGTTAATTTTCAGAGCAATTTAATCCCATGGAACATTTTTAATTTTTAATTTGGAAAAAAGAAGAAGAAGAAGAAGAAGAGGGATTTGGTTTGGGGTGGGGTAATTTTCCCCTGGACAACCTTTAGAAGTGTCTGCCCTGACCTTCCATCCTCATCCAATTATTTTATGAACTCTTGATTTGAACATGTATAAATTAAAGAGACTTTGGGATTTAGAAAAATAAAAGCACTTAGTCTACAAAAAATTTCACTTTCTTCGATCTGCTCACCTACAAAATTGCAACATCAACAACTCACAAGTTATATATATGCAAATAACTGTGTCTCCATTTTCATCTCGAACTTCCTCTCATTCAAAAACACAAATAAATAAATAAAACCTAGAGAGAAAAACTGATGTTTTAAGTCTCTTTGACCAATCTCTCTGCCGTCCCGTAGGTCTAAGATTAGCGTCCCCGAAGAATGCGCGTGCTTCTCTTTCAGAAACATGCAGGCCTCTGGATTATAATAGAATTGTGATCCAATCAAGCAACTATTGATCTGGTCACTTATGACGTAATTCATGAAAGTAACATACACTTGTTTTCCTCTTTTTAGTATAAGAGTCACTGTCTTTGTCAAAGGATTGCCAAGCTGACTTTCCTCATTTTCATCTGTTGACTTTCTGCTGCGACTTCATCTACAAAAATCCTGGCCGTGGATTTAGTTGACTTTATTGAGCAACTATCACTTCCATTCGTTGGTCATGAGGGATTTACAAATTGGAACAATTATCCACACTCAAATATTCAATATCTTTTTTGGAAGGGGCTTGCAATTCAAGTGGTAAAGAGCAATTATCCCTGTACCTGAAGCTCTGTGTTCGAATCTCCCTCTCTCAATATCACTTGCATAAAATAAAAAAATATTCAATATATTTTTTTTTCAATCAATAGGGATTCTTTGGCGGGTCTAATTAAGAGGTAAAAAAATTTGCTTTAAAACAAATAATTGAAAATACAAAGTTAAGGCATGCCTTGTCAACAAAATCCTCAATACAAAAACTATGCTTACCTGAAAAATCCATACCACTAACAATCAGATGCCCAACACCAGTTTTCGCACGGTAGAGGAGACCAGGTAAGCATAATTTTTGTATCGAGGATTTTGTTGACAAGGTAGAGGAGACCAGCCTCGAGGGGTCTCTAAGATCTCCCTAATAATTCTCCTATGGAACGTTCTTGGGCTTGACAATCAATAAATGTTCCTACCATGAAGATCTTTCTTCGGAATTTTCTTCAGGCTAAGAGGCCAATCTTCGTCTCCCTTACTTGTCAGCTGGGGTTTTGGATCAAGAAAATTGGAGGTGGCGGTTGGTATTTGGCTGGATCTGCTATGATGCTCACAATACGTTTTTGACTCTGTATGAAGAACTATGATGCTTTCTTTAGATCATAGGAGGCTTTCTTGACAGTATCTGCGTAGTGATGGGATGTGTTTCAATGGTTTTTGCGGCTGGGTGATTGGCTGGATCTATTCTGATACCCATAGTACGTTTTTGACTCTGTACGAAGAACTATGATGCTTTTTCTAGATCATAGGAGGACTTCTTTGATAGTAGCTACGTAGTGATGGGATGTTGTTTTAAGGGTTTTGTGGTTGGGGTTTAGGTTGGTTTGTTTTGTATAAGTTGTTTGACTCTTCTACTTAGTCAATAGCATGAGTGGTACTTTTTCCTACCTCAGGATTTTGTTTCTCTGGGAAGATTTTAACGAGGCCGCCGTTAACATGCTAATTCTTACCATGTAATGTTCGTTTCAATTGAATGAAATACCATCTTTTCTAAATTATTTTTTTTTTTTTTTTTAAAAAAAGTTAAGGCATGGATTAGGAAAGGAGTAATGACTTCTAAAATTGCCTGGTCATGTTGGGGTTTTTTTTTTTTTTTTAAACAAGTTAAGGCATGCATTAGTAAAGGAGTAATGACTTCTAAAATTGCCTGGTCATGTTGGGGTTTTTTTTTTTTTTTTTCTAATTGTAAAACTAAAACCATAATTAAATGCGTTAACTTCTGTTTGGTTGTGGTGGTTCGATTCGGTGGTGCTGGTGGTTGAGCTGGGTATGTGGTGGCTGGTGATGATGGTTCGATTGACTAAATGGGTGATGGTGATGGTGATGGTTTGATTGGGTATGTGGTGGCTGGTTATGGGTTTGATGGTGGTGGTCTGATGATTGTGGCATTGTGGTGATGGTGGTATGTTTGATGTTTCGGGCTCGTGTGTTTGATGGTGGTGGTGGTATTCAGCCGGACTCGCGTGTTCAAAATATCACTGTCGCTATTTTGCGAATTACGTTTCGGGCTCGCTATATTAGACAAGCGAGTCTGATGTTTTTTTCTCCCATTGGACTACACAATCCCATTTAACTTAATCCCCTCCCTTACCAAACATAAGTTTCAAAGATTATTTAACCTAGTCCAGTAAAGCATAGTGACGCATGGCAAATAGGTCCTTAGTGTTATCCATCCAACACACAAGACATTCTTAGTGTAAAATTTGCAATTGAAAGTGAAAGAAAGGGAACTTAGTGGCTCAGTGGATAGCAGACAAATCAAGATTGAGCAAGCCTTAATTTATTTAATTCAAATTAATAAAAACCCATCTCTCTCTCTCTCTCTTTTTTGTTTTGGACTGATTAAATCCCATCTCTTTCTCACCAAAAAAAATTTGAAGTAAGTTGAGCTGAGCCGGTCGAGCCGGCAAGATTGAGGTGGCAAGGATGCTGATATGGTGAAAAAGCAGGGCAGTCAAACTCTGAGAGGAAGCTTTTGAACTGTATGCAGCAGCTGAATCGTAAGTGACACAAACAAAGGCTTCATGTGTTGTGGAGTTTAATCTGTATATGGTTAAAGCTTTGTCCAAAGGCCCTTTTCGCAACAGAGCTTTCACTTTGATGATTTCTACGCGAATTTAAGTGGTCGCTCTCCTGAAGTTCGTAATTGGTTGTCGGGAGCTTCATTTTGCTGCCATGCACTTGTTTTCTCTCATATCTCCACTTTTTTCCATTATACTTTTTTATTTTCAACACTTTCCCAATCCAAGATTTTTATTTTTTATTTTTTTATATTCTCACGGAGGATGAATGTACGTGAGTTTAATTACGTAATACATGTAGATTGCGTATAAAGTTTTAATCAATATGAGAGAAGAGTTTTGAACTTTTTCTTAGTACAAGCGAAGCAATAGTCTAAACTAGATAGAAGGGAGAGGGATTCCTCACACACACACACACCACTATGATGTCGTGAAGATTCGAACTTAAAATTTTTGGTCTGCAAGTCAAAATCTTTTTCACTGAACTAGACTCCATTGGCAAAAGAGTTTTGAACTTAAGATCTCATCAAATATTACAAAGAAAATATTACTAAACTACAAATTGGTTGAGAATTTACGAATGATTATGTATGTAAGATTCATCCTAAACCTCTTTGTACTCACTACTCAAATTGGCCTGCCGTGAGGTTGATCTCATAGCAAAAAAAATGAGGAGTTATTGGATATTAATTTGGTTTTATTAATTCTTGCATTTTACTTATTGTATTGGGAAGCACATGTTGTTTGAGTATATAATCTTGCAGAAAATATCTGTTTTGTTTATTGGTGGTACTTTTATCGAAGTTTGAGGAAAAATGCTTTAATTTATCCTGTATATAATACTAGTTATCTAGACTCCATTGACTGAAGAAAAAGGTACTTGCTAGCTAGACTCCCTCGTACACGTTTTTTTTATCGGATTTTGAAAAAAGATAAGAAAAAATATATATACACGTTTTTTCTGTTATTGATCTTCTCTTTGTACACGTTTTTGGTATGCTTTTGCTATATTATTTAAAAAGATGGAAATGATAAAGGTTATATTATTTAAAAAAAATTATTCAATAAATCAACGAGTACGTCTTCACTGTAAATTCACAATGTATACAAATGATAATCATAAGTCTAATCTTCAATAGAAAAGATGAACATCCAACAAGTAACAAGAGTACTATTCAAAATTAAATACAGGTTTGCATTGTACAACTTTGCAAATGAACATCTAATTTCAGCATTGTTGAAACCCCATTTAACACAAAACTTGTAATATGTGAATTTATTTTGTAGAAAAACTAATTGAACCTAACAATGAGTGGAAAGGAAAGAGTTGTATTTGGTGAACTTATTACCTCATCCAATCCGATTACATCAATCAAACCAAAACGATGTCATGAATTTGAATTGAAGTTTAATTCACTAAAAAATAAAAATAAAAAATAAACTTTTGTTTTCACCAAACCCTGGAATTGTAATTCGAACTTTATTGTTACATCATAATGTTTCTCAAATTTTCTTTCCTTAAATTGTGATTGAAATGGATGCAAAGAATCTTGTGTTGGCCACACGCATTAAGAATCTTGTGTTTCTTAGGGTTGTTTGTTTAGGCTGCTAGGAGAGAGCCTATATAATACATTGAAGTAAAAATAAATAAATAAAAATATATATATATATATATATATATATTAAAATGAAATGATTAACTAAAAAAGATACCCAAAACCCAATTACTTAATTTAATTAAATTAATTAGGGGTTGAAAGTTAAGAATGTTAAAACTTAGGGGGCAGCAGAGCAAAAAGTCTTTAAACATATAATTAATCAAACATGATTAAGACCTGCAGTGTATAAAACCAAACTGAACCTTGGGTTGATGATCAGATAAGCCCATCAATTAGTCGATAATTAAACTCTTAATTATTAGCTTACATACTCCAAACTGTCTCTGGCTCTAGCTCCTTCTTCTCTCCAATCCCTCTTTAAATCTACCATTTCTTCATCACCCAACTAAGACCCATTAACCCAACTCGCATGACCCAGTTGCTATTAAGTTCAGCTATGGCTATGGCCATTGATCAAACATTTGGTGGGCATGCGTTCGATCTGGATTTATCTGGGTGCAGCAGCACCACCACCAACACCATGTCCTCCGATCACTGGTACGACTGGTCGCCGGTGGTCGACTGGGACGCGCTGGCTCCGACG
>NW_018921266.1:772645-792552 GCF_002207925.1 Prunus avium
AGGAAATGCATTTATTATTTCTCTTAATGCATCAGAGTGGACCTCTTTAGTCCAGTAACTCGCCTTCAGTTTGGGTTGGTTTGTTATTGTAGGGCTCAGATTCATCTCTACGTTCCATAAGGAGATAAAATGAGTAATCTGCTATGTGTTTATGTTGCTGGACTAGTATTCTTAAGAAACAGAGCTTGTGTCATACAATACTCTTATGAAACTCATTATTGTTGTTTTTATTTGCAGAATGAGAATATCAGCAGAGGGAGAGAAGTTCTATTTTACTGTTTTGATGTGCAGAATGTTGTGTTGAATCTGATGGGGCTGCTGTTTGGAAGGATTCACTGTTTTTTAAATCATTATTTGTAATAACTATATAATTAAGCACAATAGGATTGTATTTCTTTGAGAATCATGTTCTGTAATAATTATTATTGCTTGCGTTTGTTGCTGGAATTTTGGATGAACTTTGATGAAAATGTTTATGTTTGTTAGGAGCAAGTTCAGTTTTAGGATTATTTGATGGAATACAGATGTTAACAGGTTTTGTGTTATTGTAAGCATGTTTTCTTTTATGCCTAAACCGGCCGAACCAAACCGCACCAAACCGGATATGAATGGTTTGGTTTGGTTTGGTTTTCATTTTGATTTTAGCTCAAACCGAACCACACCGGACCGTGAAACTTTAATTGGTTCAGCTGTGGTTTGAGGATGAAACCGGACCAAACCGGACCGTGCCCACTCCTAGTAGCACTGGCTTGCAACTCCATAGAGCATTAAAATGGCTGATTTATGTGAGTGAAATGTAACTAACGGTATATTTGACAGAAAAACAAGTGATTTGGGATCATAAAAGCATTTTCTATCCAAAGCAGTGCCAAACGGACTCTAAGTGAGGTGTGGTCGTCTTGATTTTGTTCGTTTTGGTGAAGTCGGACAAAGTACTCCTTTGTATTGTACCCACATGTTAGTAGGCCCATAACCACAATGGGTTTGTAGCAAACCTCAAAAATTGAATTATCTATTCATGCATAGCAGCATGATCCATGCGTACCCAATAAAAATTCATAATAGTCCACTAAGTTTACAGCATTGGATTTGGGCCAGTGACTATGAAACCAATCCCGGCAAACCAAAAGAATATCTCTCACCAAAATAGTCGGGCACATCTGGCTCTCACCATCGCTTAGAATAGAAACCCTTTCACTTTTGGAGACTGTTTGTGCCTTCGTTGCCATTGTGGTTTTTTGTCATGCAGATTCAATGCACCTGGCCAGCCAATGAAATGCGCTTCGGCTCTTCCTCATTGATAAATTTGTCCAAGCATTTGTACGCAGACTTTAGATTTGTTAAGACTAAAACAGCAGCCACTCCTCGCCCATCTTTCTCAGCCACCATGTCCACCGTTTCCACACAGAACGATGTCGTTTCAGGTCAAAGCGAGTCGATCCAGAAGACCCAGCAGCCTTTACAGGTATGTCATGGACCCAATTTGTGCTTAATTTCATGGCGTACTGTAAATGGTCGTGGTTTGAATGGAATTGGGTTTTGGGGCTTTTAGTTATTGGGTAATTTACACATGGCCAAAAGGCTTCATTTTTAATTTTTTTTTTAGTAGTTTGGATGAGATGCCTTAGGTATGTAGAAATTTATAGGTTTTCTTACGATATGCAGTAGGATCTGTCTGGTGAACTTGAATTTTGTTTACAATTTACTCAATGCTTGTAGAATGATTGTCAGGCTGTAGCCACTGTACTGCAATGTCTAACTTATTTTTGTTACATTTTCTTAATTTTTTAATTTTGAGTGTTTTAAAAAGAAATGTAGAGAAAAATAAGTGATGTGAGGCTGCTTAAGAAACCACCTGAAACTCAATTGTAAGGAATTGACAGCAATCCAAGTATGTTTTGTAACTTAATCCTGCTGAAGCAATGATAATAATAATGTAATTACTTGATGCACTTATATCATAATATAAGTTTACCATTGGATAATGGGTTATAACTTATCAGTGATGTATATGCTTAATGTGGCAGAGTCCAAGATTCCATTTTTAATCTCAAGTGAATGAAGTGCCTGTTCTGTCAACTGTAAGGTCAAATGTGTTGAGTAAAAACTAAACAGTGGTGGAAATAATAAAAATAAAGCATTAAGTTAAGATGACAATTAGTGGTCACTAACTAGAGTTATCGTGCAGTCATTCTGGGTTTTACAACTATGTTATAATACAGCTGCTTTGATATTAGAGGGTGGAGTTTTATGCCTCCTAATTTGTTAGTTTGCAACCTGGTGAGTTTTTATCTTCTTTTGCTTATTCTTATAGGCTATCCCTCTTTTTTTCCATCCCTTTTTCCTGCCTTTTGGACTTCAGTTTTCCTCTATAAAGACTTTAGTCGTGCCTCATACAGTATATTCAATTGTTGCTTTTTCTATCTATATATCAGTCCATGGCTGCTTCCAAAAGCTGTTGACATGTCTGTAGTGCCAAGTAATTGGCTGGGGGTCCTAGGTGACAATGTCATGGGAAAAGTGGTATCCAACTGAGGTGAAATATAGGCGGTGATCATTGACTTATACCATGTCTGTTTTGATCCGGCATGTTGCATATTCATATATGATTGAGCTACATTTGTATATACTACATCCTCGAGTTGATCAACAGTTGCAGAGTTTAAGCCTCCCTAATGTTTTGGTCTTTGTTTGTCAGGTGGCAAAGCGCTTAGAAAAATTCAAGACGACAATCTTCACGCAAATGAGTAGTCTCGCCATTAAATATGGAGCCATAAACCTTGGGCAAGGCTTCCCCAACTTTGATGGTCCTGAGTTTGTAAAGGAAGCAGCAATTCAGGCCGTCATAGATGGGAAGAATCAATATGCTCGTGGATATGGGGTTCCAGACTTAAACTCTGCCATTGCTGAGCGATTCAAGAAAGATACTGGACTTGTTGTGGACCCTGAGAAGGAAATTACAGTTACCTCTGGGTGCACCGAGGCAATTGCGGCAACTATGCTGGGCTTGATAAATCCTGGTGATGAGGTTATACTCTTTGCTCCTTTTTATGATTCTTATGAAGCCACTCTATCCATGGCTGGTGCTATAGTAAAAGGCATCACCTTACGCCCTCCAGATTTTTCTGTCCCCATCGATGAGCTCAAGTCCACAATCTCAAAAAATACTCGTGCAATTCTTCTAAATACTCCTCATAACCCTACTGGAAAAATGTTCACTCGAGAGGAACTCAATGAAATTGCATCTCTCTGCATTGAGAATGATGTGTTGGTGTTCACTGATGAAGTTTACGATAAGTTAGCTTTTGAAATGGATCACATTTCACTGGCCTCTCTTCCTGGGATGTACGAGCGGACAGTAACCATGAATTCCTTGGGGAAAACATTCTCCTTGACCGGGTGGAAGATCGGTTGGGCTATAGCTCCTCCACACCTGACATGGGGAGTGCGGCAGGCACACTCTTATCTCACTTTCGCTACCTCCACTCCAATGCAGTGGGCTGCTGCAACAGCTCTCAGAGCCCCAGACTCCTACTATGTGGAGCTGAAAAGAGATTACCAGGCAAAGAAGGCGATTTTGGTGGAGGGATTGAAGGCTGCAGGTTTCAAAGTGTATCCATCAAGTGGCACCTACTTTGTGGTTGTAGATCACACTCCTTTTGGACTGGAAAATGATGTTGCTTTCTGTGAGTATCTGATCAAGGAAGTTGGGGTGGTGGCAATCCCAACCAGTGTGTTTTACTTAAACCCAGAAGATGGAAAGAATCTAGTCAGATTTACCTTCTGCAAAGATGAAGGAACTCTTAGGGCCGCAGTTGACAGAATGAAGGAGAAGTTGAGAAAATAATTCGAAGGCGCCCGGTTAGAATAAGTGAAAACTCAGATTTGTAATCAAGTCTAGACATCTGGTTGATAAGATTATTTAGCTGTGTAGCGTTTTATTGGCATATGTTGGTTTTTCGCTGGAAATTTGGATTTTCTTTTATACAGACTATAGGGTGTGTACAAGATACCATTTGCAACGGAAAAAATGTACCACAACAAAACTACACTAGCACTGTAGCACAATGCCCTAATTAACTACCCTACACTAATGGTTGTAAAATCTTTTTTTTATAAAAATGTTTGTTTGAAATCGCCTTCTTAAATTCGTTAATTATTTTGAAAAAGGAAAATTGTATACAACCCACGGTAGTAACTCAAGTCCAATACGATTCCAAAAAAAAAAAATAAGTCCAATAAGATTTCAAAAATTCCAAATATTATTGTGATTCCGTCTCATCATGATTTTGATACGATAGAAATTTCGTCCAAAAGAACAACTCCAAGCCCAAGTTTTCAAGTCCATAAAAGAATTTAAAAGAATTTAATACTATTTATTAAGTAATTTCTGAAATTAATTAAAATATTTAAATACTAGTTATTCAGTAAAAAAATAATAACTAAAAACTAATTACTAATTAAAGTGATTAAATAAGACTAAGATATTACTTAATTATAAATATTAAACTAATCAAACTAGACATTTTTTTTAAAAGCCCACAAAATAATTTAAAATAATTAATTAGTATATATTGAGTAATTTGTGAAATTAATTACAATATTTAAATACTAATTATTCACTAAATAAATAATAATTGAAATATAATTATTAATTAAATAAGGCTAAGACAAAATTACTATATTTTTTTAAAAATAAAAATAAAATAGGTATATTCGAATAAATAAATAAATATTCGATGTATAGCCGGGCGGCTGTACTATTTAAATATTCGAATATATTAAAGAGTATAGCCGTCAGCTGTACAATTTAAATATTCGATTATATTTAAACCGTATAGCCGCGCGGCTATACTATTTAAATATTCGAATATATTATAGAGTATTGCCGGGCGGCTATACAATTCGAATATATTTAAACAGTATCGCCGCGCGGCTGTACTATTTAAATATTCGAATATATTAAAGAGTATAGCCGAACGGCTGTACTATTTAAATATTCGATTATATTTAATATTATAGCCGCGCGGCCGTACTATTGAAACATTCGAATATATTACAGAGGATAGCCGCGCGGCTATACCGTTCGAATATATTTAAAGCGTATAGCAAATGGCAGCAAATCACAGCCAAATAAAACTTTTAAATCAACCACAGGTAACCCGAAAACAGCATCTGTACTATTTTGCATATGGTTCGTGGACAACGAAGATGCCCTCTTCTTAGAGCTTCCTTCTCCTTAAGACCAGATGAGAAAAACAAAACTACATCTGATAAAATGGCATCAGCAGATCTTGCTGCGCACAAACCCAGAGCTGACAAAATTGCAAGCTTCACCTCCTCATTTCCTGGGAATTAAAACATCGGATAGAAATATAAATAGACAAGGAAGAAACGTAAACAAAAATGAAGTACTCAATCAGAAAGCGAAGCAAAAATTTAAATCCAAAAGATTTGATTACTCATACAAAAATACGAGAAAGAGTTCAATAAAATAACGTAACAGGACAAATTAATATGTAAGACCACAAGTTCACATGTTACCCTTATCCTTGTAACAAGATAAAAGGAAATTGCATAAGGTTTGTGACCGGCTGTTGAGATGTTTCCCGTCTGGAGCATTACACATTTCTTTCAGTGCATTGATCATGCCAATTCTCTGGTAAGGAAATGTAAGTCTTCCCTCTAACCCTGTTCAAATTGATACCTTCCTTTCTCATTCCATTCGCTCTTCATTACGACTTTCCTTTCCATTCCATTCTTTTCAAAACCCCCAAAATAATAAAATAATCAGGAACAAATCTCCAATTACAGATTTGACAGCATTGAACATTGCTTCTAAAGCATCTGGATTACTAGACTTTTGGCTCACACATCGTATAATTGCCAGCGCCCCAACCCTTCTGCCTTCAACTGCATGCCGAGCCTGTGGCAATGCCACTGAAATAATTTCGACTGCATACTTACTTAAATCAAGGTTGACTGAATTCAAGAGAATCCCAACAGATTCCAGTACAATCTCAGGGTTACGTTTCAGCATTTTTACAGCAGATGGAAGCACAATGTTTTGGAAATCTTCATGTAACATATGTCTAAAAAGTGGATGAAAAGCATCACTAAGACCCTTCGCTGGCTTTTCCCTTGCATTTAAAATTGCCCTAAGATTAATATCCAGAAATGTTGGCTGTGACATAATTTACATAAATATTCACACAAAAAGAAAACGTAACTTTTTGTTCTCAAAGACATAATTTACATAAAAAGTATTAGTTCCATGTAGCATTTCCGGAAAGAAACAATTATTTATAAAAACGAAGAAAATTGATGTCCCAAATTAACAGAGCTGATGAATTTTCTAGAGCAATAAGGACGGAATCATGCATTATACCTGATATATATATATAAAAATAATGAAGAGGAAGGCTTATGGTTAGGGTTCGAGGGTTTAGGCTTATGGTTAGGGGTCAAGTTACGTGAAAAACAAAAACAAAAAACAAAAAAATCGTAGGTTTATTTAGGGTAATTATATTTTTTTTTTAAAGCATTTTATTCAACTTGTACAGATTCTAGAGGCAGTTTGACTCGAAATAGGAGTTAAAACCCTTATGTGCATTTGATTCAACCTATCCACATCCTAGAGGCAGTTTAAATCCAAATAGGAGTTAAAACATTTATATCCTAGTACGTATTGGACCAGGATTAATTTGCCTCCCAAAAACCCTTATAAATTCATAAATCACAACCCACAATTTTTTTTCAAGAAGTTATAAGATTAGTAAAGAAGAAACTTGATCGAGAGAGAAATTCACAAACTCCAACCATGGCGAAGGAACAGCAACCTGAGGTCCTAAAAGTGCTGGATGTAGCCAAAACCCAATTCTACCACTTCACTGCGGTTGTGATCTCCGGCATGGGCTTCTTCACCGATTCTTATGACCTTTTTTGCATCTCACTCGTCACCAAACTCCTCGGGCGCATTTACTACCACATCGAGGGGTCAGCAAAGCCCGGCAGCCTACCGCCAAACGTGGCAGCCGCAGTCAATGGAGTTGCCCTATGTGGTACCCTAGCCGGCCAGCTCTTCTTCGGGTGGCTCGGGGACAAGCTCGGGCGTAAGGGCGCTTATGGCATAACCCTAATGCTCATGGTGGGTTGTTCCATTGGCTCTGGCCTCTCTTTTGGTAGCTCGCCAACTTCTGTCATAGCCACTCTTTGCTTTTTCCGATTTTGGCTAGGTTTTGGCATTGGTGGCGACTACCCGCTTTCGGCAACAATTATGTCGGAGTATGCCAATAAAAGGACTCGCGGGGCATTTATAGCGTCGGTTTTTGCAATGCAAGGGTTTGGGATTTTGGCTGGTGGGATGGTGGCTATTGTTGTTTCTTCTATCTTTCGAGCCCTATACCATGCTGACCCCTACTCAGTTGATCCGATTGGATCCACTGTGCCTCAGGCAGATTACGTATGGAGGATTATTCTCATGTTTGGAGCAATTCCTGCCGCATTGACTTTCTATTCACGGATGAAAAT
Source organism: Prunus avium (assembly GCF_002207925.1). Next base: position 780,176 of record NW_018921266.1, read on the forward strand.
GCCGGAGACCCCTCGTTACACTGCCTTGGTAGCCAAGGATCAAACCAAGGCTTGCCAAGACATGGCCAAAGTGTTGAATGTTGAGATCAAAGAGAAACAAGAAGTAGCGCAGCCACAAAACAACAGGTCCTCGAAGTTTGCTCTATTTTCCAAGGAGTTTCTTAGGAGACATGGGTTACATTTATTGGGCACGGCCTCCACATGGTTCTTGCTAGACATTGCTTACTATAGCCAAAACCTTTTCCAAAAGGACATCTTCAGCGCTGTGGGATGGTTGCCATCAGCAAGCTCTATGAGTGCCCTAGATGAGCTTTACAAAATTGCTAGGGCACAAACCCTAATAGCCCTATGTGGCACAGTTCCCGGGTATTGGGTCACTGTCTTCCTCATCGATCACATTGGCCGATTTGCAATTCAGCTAATTGGGTTTTTCTTCATGACTGTTTTCATGTTTGTCTTGGCAATTCCATACCATCACTGGACCAGACCTGAAAACAACATCGGATTTATTGTCATATATGGTCTAACATTTTTCTTTGCCAATTTTGGACCCAATAGTACAACATTTGTTATTCCGGCAGAGATTTTCCCAGCAAGGTTCCGGTCCACTTGCCATGGGATTTCAGCAGCTGCGGGCAAAGCCGGGGCGATTATTGGGGCATTTGGGTTCTTGTATGCATCACAGAATCAAGACCAAACTAAGACTGATGCAGGGTACCCACCTGGCATTGGAATGAGGAATTCTCTCATTGTGCTTGGTGTGATTAGCATTTTGGGGTTCTTCTTTACGTTTTTGGTGCCGGAATCAAAGGGAAAATCACTGGAGGAGATGTCAAGAGAGAATGAAGATGAAGGTGATCAAGTGCAGCCCAACAGAGTTGAGGTTACTGTTTAGGAATGCGGTGTATTAAGGTTCGATATTTGTTTCTTTTTCCCCCCCTTAGTTTTGCTTTAGTTTCCTTTTGTTCTCAATAATTTGATTGCACAGCTAGAGTAGTATTTTTGAAGTTAATGAATGCAAGTTTTAATTTTAATTTTTGTATGATGTTAATTGTGCAACAAGTCATGAAATTTTTATTTTCTAACTTCAAGAACCAAAGTGATCGCTTACGAAAGTTACAATTGCATATCAAACAATCTTGAAGCATATATTTATTCGGTCAAAGATATGGTCTAATGCCAGATGAACCAGAGTCTAGCAGAAAGTACTATATCTGATCAGTTTCAACAAGTCATATTTGATTTCGTGTATATTTATATATACACGTACAAATTTGGACCACCGCATACCTTTGACCGAAAACAACCAATATGTGGGAATTAAATAAAATAAACCTTCTTCTATTATTTGAAATTTCCTTACCCATAAATGAAATGAACCTCGTAGACAAAACAGAGGTGAACATGTGGCATGATACCTTTCTTCTTAGAACACTAATATGGTTGAGAGTCTCTCAGAAGTCTATATGGTGCAGTACGGCGCATATATAGAGGAAACCCAATCCTATAATAATGGAGTAGCTCGGACCAGTCTAGAAAGTTTAAGCTACTTGTACTAGCCAACTAAGCTTAATATATGTATTCAGAAGAATCGAGCATAAGAATCGAGCGGCCAAGTCTAAGTTGGGAGATCCCAATTATTGAGTTTTGGTAATTGGTGTGCATTTCATTTGTGGTGATGTAAAATTAATGAATGAAATATGAGCGCAAAAAAAATGAAAATGAAAACTAAAAACTAAAAACACTTTCAAGATGTTTTAAAAAATAAGGGTGATTTTGAAAACTACCAAACATGTTTTCAGTTTTCAAGAAAAGTGAAAATGAAATGGTTATCAAACAACCCCTTAGATTTTTCTTTTTCAAAATCTTTAAACAGATTGCCATTTTAAGATGAGGACCGAACCCTTATATATCTTAATCTGATTTTTGTGTTTGTGTATTTTTCTATGATAAATAATTAATTACTATCGCTATTTTCTCAAGAAAAGAACTAAAGCGAGTGATATTTTTAACGCACCACAACATTGATGAAAATATAAATAGTTCTCATCAATTTTATGTATTTCGGATTTGGTAAGATAAAAAAGGAAAATGACGTGTCAGGTGATAAACATTATTAGTTAATTATCTTTGAAAGCGTACAAGTGATAGGTAATATATGGCCGAGTAGATGCCCACTTCTTCTTCCTATACACCACAAGCACAACTAACAAAAAGTAATTTGAAAATATGTCACAGATAAATACATAATTAATTGTTAGTGCCAGATTAAATCGTGACCGTACATGTAATTAGCATGACGCTACTTAAAGTAACATCAATAGTTGATTTGATGGTGATTTTTCGATGAGTTGTGGTGCAGGTTAGCGGGTAGCGGATAGCCTGCAAATTTTGACAAACAACATCTGCTTACATAATTATATATACCAATAATTTTCGTTAAAAAATAAAATTGTCACTATTTTTCTAGTCAACTAAACTACAATTCTCTACCTCGTCACTTTGTAGAAAAAATAACAGGAAAAGGTTGAAAATGTTATTTTTGATGATAAAAGGTTAAACCGGATTCATGCATGTGCAATAATTCTTTTAGGCCCGTGGACGAAAAAAACTAGGTTTAAACAATTTGTTCTTGTATTTATCCAGCGCATTACTTTGGTTACGCAAAAGGTTGAAATTCATCGTAAATATATTGAGTTTCATATACGCTATTGTGAAAGCCCGACATAGTCATGACAATTTGCAAACGCGGGAATTCTCTCTCTCTTTTCCAATTGGCTCATTTGGACCCTATTTTTATTTCCTTATTGGATGGTTCATATCCTTACGCCTTGTTGTCATTTATGGCTGATTTGCTGGCTGATATATATGAGGCACAATGCTCACCCTCGAATTGGCTCATATGGGGAAGTCTTCGGCTCGGACACGATTTGTAATCATCTTCGTTGTTTTACAGGTTGTTGGTCTTAATTGTAGGTGGTCATTTTCTCTATAAAATATGCTAAGAAAGAGAGAACGTACGAAGTGGAAACAAAGCTTTTCTTTAGTTTTTAAGAAAAGAAAGGTTATGCGATCTATCTACCCCTTCATTGGGATATGTCTTGAGATGAACTCCAGATACGTGTACACGTATCGTGAAGTTACACGTATCAGGTAAATTCATGTGTTTGCATATTCTTGAATGTTTAAATTCAGATTATTCTAAGTTTATGAGTCATCCATTCTCATTCTATTCCTCTGTTAATTTAATCATGCAAAATTAATATGAAGAAACTATATATTTTGGGTATAAGGTAGATGCAAATTGGTCTCAATCCTCATAGGTTGGGGGCTTTTTAAGTAAATAACAAGAAACATGTATGGCAAAACTAGACAGGATTTGGGAGAATTTTACAAGAAGGGCCATTTTACTTACCCAATTTTACTTAAAATGGGTGGCCCCACAGGCATTGCATTTACAAATTGAAAGGTTAAATATTTTGATGCAGTCCATTCCATAGAAAGATCTTAGGTTGTGAGTTGTTGTGACAGAAGTCAAATTAAATTCACTTTATTTTTTCTTTTTGATGCAAAAAGTAACACTTGAACCAGTGATAAAATCTTAACCCCATGCATTGCATCTCCAAGAACCAGTAACATCAACAAATCAATAAATTAATAAATTAATAATTCATCAACAATAATAAAATCATCAAGCCCTACTCTAACATATCATGGGACTGCATCACAGGGGAACATCGCTCAGGTAAATGCTGACGTGGAACTGGCACGTGCCGCCCTGCACAGTAAAGCGAAAAGGAGCCGAAGCCGAATCTAGATCCGACGACCACATCTTTCCCGTCTAGACCGGAACTTTCCCAATCCAATCCAACGGCTACTACCACATATTCATTCTCCACCGCGTGATGAAAATCCAACGGTGAAGATTAAATATCACTCCCTCTCTCTCCCCAATGCGGCATCAATAAAACCAAAAGCCCGAAGCCGGTCCAGTTCTCCAGACTCACTCTCTCTCTCTCTTTCTCTCTCTTTCCGCTCTGTTTTGAATCTTCAGAGAGTTGGTTGTTTTTCAGTTGGTGCTAACTTGCCCCGGTGGTGGGCCCCAGAGGTTAACTTACGCAGGAGTGGCTTTTGTGTGTGAGATGGTTCCGGTGGGCTCGCGGCCAGCGACGTTGGTGATAACAATCTCGCGATACAGGAGGTCGGTTTAGAATAGCCAGAGAAAGAAAAAGGAAGACTCGATCATCGGACGGTTGGGGTTGAATCAATCAATCATTCTCTGAAATGGACGGTCAGAAAAGCCAGGCGAAGCTCACGAGGACCCAGTCGTCGCTGCTGCGGTCGTCGCCGACCATCCGATCCTCCATTCACAGCCTCTCTTCGGTGACCGAGGAGGACGTCATCGCCGCCCAGCAGCAACAATACGACGAAGAAGAGCAGAAGCCCAAGAATTACAACCCCGGTTCGACTCAGAAATCCGGTTCGAACCGGATCAGCCACCAGCACCTGGCGATGGCTTTTCTGACTGTCTTCACCCTCTTCAGCTTCTCCGGCTTCTTCTTCTTCTTCTACCTCCGAAGAGAAGAGATACCCACTTCCGAAAATCTCCTCCTGGCTCTGGTCTTCGTCGCGGTCACCCTTTTCTTGGCCAACAAGAACAGGGGCCTGATCAACCACAGCGTATCCGTTCTGAAACACTCCTGGGACGAGAATGCGAAGCGGTTCCGGTTCTGCAAGACGAACGGCGGGTCGAAGCCGGTCCAGTGGTTCATTGGGTCCGACCCGAACCCGAACAAGGCCCGGAAGGAGAAGAAGATTATAAGGGAAGGGGTCGAATTTTACAGCAATGGAGATTTCTACGAGGGGGAATTTCACAAGGGGAAGTGCAATGGGAGCGGAGTTTACAATTACTTTGTGAATGGGAGGTATGAGGGCGATTGGATCGATGGGAGGTACGATGGGTATGGGATTGAGGGGTGGGCTAGAGGAAGCAGATACAAGGGTCAATATAGGCAAGGATCGAGGCATGGGTATGGGGTTTATAGATTCTACACAGGGGACTCTTATGCAGGGGAGTGGTGCAATGGGCAGAGCCATGGCGTTGGAGTGCAGACTTGCTCTGATGGTAGCTGCTATGTTGGTGAATTCAAGTATGGCGCTAAGCATGGCCTTGGTTGCTACCATTTTAGGTAAGTTCTTCAATTCTTGTTTTCGAAATCTTTATTGGGTTGCTTTTGGTTGGATTTGTGGTAACTAAATTTGGGTTACTTTCCTTTTTAGTTATAGTACAGTAAAGATTCATTCTTTTTCCATTTTCTTGATGAGAATTCTTGGGTAGCTTCAATTGGGTTTTCTTGGGTTGCTTGAGGTTTTGAATTTCGTGATTTTGGTTTGACCTGGATTCTTGTGGGATTTACTATTTGTGAACTGTTCATGATGAATAAAACAGTGGAATTTGGTTGTTGTGTGGTTGGTTGGTTTGCAATTAATACATCTAAGTAAGAATCCATAAAGGTCTCTGTTTTTCAATTATGGCTTCCTTGATGATTTTGTCATTTTCATCTCGAGAATTTCATTTTGTTAGTCAATTTATTTCCTTATGTAGAATGCGTTTAATGGTGTATTTTCGTTTCCTCATTTTGATATTATGCAATTCAATTGTGCACCTCAGTTGTCTGGCATTCAGTTGAATTTGATGCTGAAACTACAAGTTATTTAATACTATGCGTCTTTTCTTGGTTAAATTATTCATGTACTTTGACGGAGGAACCTGACAATGATGATAAATTTGATTTTGCTGCAGAAATGGAGATAGATATGCAGGAGAATATTTTGGAGACAAAATCCATGGATTCGGTGTCTATCATTTTGCTAATGGTCATTGTTACGAGGGTTCATGGCATGAAGGCCGGAAGCAGGGCTATGGCGTCTATACTTTTCGAAACAGTGACACAAGATGTGGTATATGGGATGGTGGCACCCTTAAGCACCCTCTTGCGCCGCTAACGGATGCAGTTGTTCGAGCAGTTAAGGTATTTTATAGTCTCATTCAAACTAGTACTTAGCACATTTACCGTTACATGACAAAATGGGTTTGAATAACTAATTCCTTGTTCATTCTTTTGTTGTTGTGAAATTGCAGGCTGCTGGGAAAGCTGCAGAGAATGCTGTTAACCTCCGGCGGGTAGATGAACATGTGAACAAGGCAGTCATGGCGGCAAACAGAGCTGCCACTGCTGCCAGAGTTGCTGCTGTCAAAGCAGTTCAAAACCGAATGGATGGAAAATTTTGTGATACAAATGTCTAAAAGACATCTTTTGTTTTGTTAGTGTAAATTTTACTAATTTTAAGTGCTTTCGATATGTCAACCCGGTGAGCAAAAGCTCATCGGAGGTTGAGAGAGAGTGAGTGAGGGAGCATGTGTTTGAGGCTTCGATCATCACACTGTAACTTGTAAATACACCATGTAAATCAATGGAAGATGAAAATTTCAGAGAATTTTTGGCCTTTTCCCATTCTGTTGTTTGTGTATTTGGAATCAGTAGTGGCTTGTGGGGTTCTTCTTTCTGCATGAAGTTACATTATTGTGCTCTCTAGACTGCAATAATGAGATCAATTGCTTGATCCCAATTTGTCTCTTATTCTATAACATCATCATCATCATCATCATCAACTTATCTGCAACAAACGAGAAAAAAAACAGCCTTATCTTCAATTTGGGGACCTCACAACCATTGGAATGCAAACTGTACTTGCTCACCCCAATATATCTATCTCTGTCTGTCTCTGAGCCTCAGGAATGTATCTATCTGTCTTTCAAACTTTGATCCACTGAACATAAATTGGCAGGTAAAATAAAGCTGAAGTGAAGAACGTATCTATCCGTCCGTCAAAACATTAAATATTAGATATTGTAAATCTAAACAATATTTGACTTTCAATTGTCCTAATTCAAATAGTTAAGAATAATGCCAGAGTCACGCGTAGGTGAATGCTAGTCGTTGATACACGAGCAGTGGTTAAAGACCGCTCACTGATCCATAACAACTCACTTGTTCACTGATCTAAAGATTATAAGCCTCAGTGAGAGTGTTTGTCTGGTAAGAGATTTCCTCATATGCATATATTCCTTTCTTTTCAATTTATAGATATGTTTGTGCTAGCTCAACCTTTTCCGTACAAAGAAGTTCCCGACCAATTCATAGCCATACCCTTACGACAGAAAATGTCAAACAAAGAAGTAACGTGAGAAGATGGGAAAGATCAAGGCACCATAACTGATCACACTATTCCACTATGCCAAGTTGCCAACACCACCACCCCACATATGGCCAAAAGTGACTCTTACTCAGAACACCCATCCCAACCCTCATCTAAAAACTCTTTTTTCTTTTTTTTAAAAATACTCGGTTCGTTATTTGTAAATCACAATTTAACATATGCTCATAATTTTATTTATTTTAATTTTAATATTTATCATAAGTTTTGTATCTATTTGAATTGGCCGGACTATCTTTTTGAGCAAGAACATAATTTACTAGAATTCCGATAGGCTCAACACAGATTTGATTAAATTAATGCTAAGTAGCCATGTGCACTCCTCATCCGGTAGGATAATGTTAGGAGATTGTAATATTTTTATACGAAAATAGCACATCATGTGGGGGTGGTGGGTGGGGCTCTTTGTCCTGGTGTAAAAATCTTTTAACTTTTCATGCTTGCTGGATCCACAATCTCTGTTGCGTCCAATATAAAAATGAACCCAAAAGACCAGAAGAAGAAGAACTTTCTCTGTTTCTTTTTATTTCTTTTTTTCAAATTTTAAAATATAGTATGTGAGATTCTTTTTCTCTTTGCTTTGTTTATTTTTGTCACAAGGGTAATAATACCCCCTCTCCAGATTCAAATGTCTTCTTAGGTTAATTTTCTAACAACTCCCACATGCATTATATCACAAAAGAGAGAAAAAAAAGGCACTATTTTTCAAACATTTTTAAAGGGGGTTGAATTTTTTACAATCTTTGACCAATCCTCTAGGGTTTTGGTTTTAAAAAAAATCCCAATGGATAGGAGCTACATCATCCCTGACCTAACATATATGCTGCTAGCCTGGTTTTCATTAATGGTGGGGATTTGGGAGAGAGAGAGAGAGCTACAATAAGATTATGCTTAATTGTTAATTTATTGTTTTTTTTAATCTCTTGGAGTATGTTATGTCTCTCCCATTGTTATTTAATAGGCTCCCATCTGGGTGTGTCATAATTTGGTCCACATATAGTTATAAAATTGCAAATTTTCTTCTTTTGGTTTCCTTGGGAGGGCTCAATTTCTGACCCACTGTGGGAAGAGATTGAAATATTATATATATGCATCTCTAGGTCTTCGTTTCTTCCTTCATTTTGAACCAATAATCTAGACTTCTATAGTTTCCAGTCAAATTTTCTTTGGATGAATCCCCAGAAAAGTGTTTTGTTCAAGACTGAAGTGCCTGTGTAGTTGGTGGGTTCATGCCAATAATCAAATCACAGAAAATTAAAATGCCAAAATTTTGAATGACCGTTATCAAGTTGAAAGCTCGAAACTGATGTGATAGTGTTTGATTTATTATATATGAACTTATTACGAGCCGATTAAATATGTCGTTAGGTAATTAAAATTTGAGAAAAGTTGTGATGGATATTAGTTTTAGTATCCTAGATCTTCCTTTTTTGCTTTACTATTTTCTCTACCTCACTTGTTGATGTTGAAAGTTTAAATAGTAAAGATGCATGTGGATCTTAACTATTAGCTTTATTATATTCAAACATTTATTCTTTTGTATCTAATAAGACACGGGTCAAGTCTTGTTTTTGTATTCTAACCAAAAGGTATGTTCAAATCTACATCTCAAGATCATATATGATCTCAAGTACATTAACTGGGTAAGAATAGGACATAGAAAACCTACAATGCTTATAGACGAAGGGAAAAAACTATGAGATATTAAAAGGGAGAGGGACCCTCTTAAGCATGGAGTGGTGTTCATGGCAAAACTTCCTCTAGAAAGCTTTTCAGAGATTTTCCCATCAGATTCTGTAATATATTTTTTTTTTATAACAATGGACAAGATATGAAAGGCATGTCTGGTTCATGCATTGATTATCCATTATCACACTGGGCAATCCTCCATGTCCATTGTCCCCCTCAATGTCATGATTTCTTTATAATGTTTGAATAATAATCTTGGTAATAAATTCCTTTCTGATAAATTTGACCTTTCTTTGGGAAATTGCATCTTCGATTTGGTCAATCAGTCATCTAATAGATAGCTCATCTTTAAGTATCATGAACTTATTCTGCAAACCGTACAATAATACAAATTGTGTGAACCTTTTTCTTTTCTTTTTTTGTCTTTGGAAACACACAATGTGTTTAAACATCAATAACATGGATGGTAAAGTATGATTTGTGAGGTGGCATCATCATCTTGGCCAAAACTCAACAGAACATGAACAAGTGACTTTACTCATACAAACTTCATTTTTCTTTGTTATTTGTTCAAACAGTAGAATGGTGAGAGTTCAACTATTTAGGGTAGGTGTAGGTGTGAAGCTATAAGTCACAACTAACTACAACATCATCTTACTTGATCTTTTAGTTGGGGAAAAATTTATCTCTTTCACGTTAAACCTTCTTGTTCATATTTCACACATTTCAACGATATGGTGTGTGAAATTAGACATGCAAGTATTTCTTCTTAATAAAATGGTTGAATTTGACGGAAAAACATACATATACCAGTGCACATTAATTGAGTGACTACTCAAGTAGTATGTTTTGAGAAGAGGGATATATGGTAAGTACCCCTCTCCAAACTTGAGTCTTACTTTTGACCAATTAGTGACGGGTTAGCTGCCCACCTGTTGTAGCAAAATCTTAATGATTAAATTTGTAATACAAAATCCGAAATATAGAAAAGATTTGTGCACATAACTTTGTCTTGTAATTTTATCTACATGCAAATTGCAATAGCAATTGATTGATTTGAGAAAGTGCCACGTTCAGCGAACCCTCTTTTGGTCTAAACAGCAATTTCCAAAACGATGTATAAGTCATACGGCAAGTGCCATAGTTGTAGCAAGTGGTATAATTGCAGTGACAAAGAGAAGAAAGAAGAAGAATTATATAAATTATAAAATCAATTAATGTCCATATCGGCTTCTCCTTTCTTGTTTGACTCCAAATCAACCACACCATGATGTAACCTACATCTTCTTTTTGGTAAAGGACATTTCTATAATGGAGTGGCCAGCTAGTGCGTTTGGTTCCACAATTAGCTTAGCCTGCTCTCAGAACAATTTCCACACAAAGTAATGTTTCCAAGGATAGATTGGAAACCCATGTTATCTTTTTTGCTGGTTTTGTAACTTTGCTGCCATATATAATCAAAAAGTGTATTTGTTGCTTTTATAAATTTGAAATGGCAAATGGTATCTTTGCCATGCAAATGACTTAATATGACAAAAGCTTATATACTATCACCTTTTTCTTTAAAGTTTTAAACTAGTGGTGCTTACGTTAGCTTATTTCCCTTTTTTCCTCTTGATCAAATATTGGGTTGCATTTTGTTGTTGTTGATATAAGCGATATTGGAAGAGATGGATTTTCTCGCACATACGTTGTCAAGGTATTATGGGGTTCGAATATGAGACTACTAGATTTGCAAGTCAATGCCCTTTTTCACTGGACTATAACCTATTAACAATATTAGGTTGCATTTGATTTCTAATTTTCTACCATAACTTTATACACAAACAAAGGTACTTGTCCTTATACACCAAAAGAGAGGAAATTAAAAGAAAAAAAGATTTGAGAGAGAGAGAGAGAGAGAGAGAGAGAGAGAGAGAGATGTGATGAACATATCAAAGCATGACCTTGCTCTAGTCTCTTAGAGTTGCCTTCAAATTTCAAACACCAAAAAGGTCCTGAGTCTCCCGACCTTTGATCTTCAAAACATGCTAGCGGGGTCCCATGCAAACACCTAAACAAATTTGACTTTGAAACCTCTCTTGTGATTTAATTAAATGCTACACCTTAAAAGGAAGTTGCAAATATATATATATATACATATCCTATTGAAAGCCAAATGTGACGTTTTAAACTGTACTTGGTCATTGGGAAATTTATGGAACAAGTTGCGAGAGGTTTTAGTCACCTAATCCCTGTCTTCTTTTTTGACTTATTAGTGCCTATGTTTTTTGTTTTTGGGCTCAGAATTAGTGCCTACGTTGTTTCTCTTTGTTTGGATCCTAGTTTTTAAGTTTCTTTGTCTTTGGTCATTATCAAAGACAAATGTCCACATCAAAAAATCTCAAAACTTTGAGTTAAATTTGAAACCTACACGTTAGTAGGAGGATACGACGTGAGATACTTGTATAATATTGTGATAATTCGTTTTTAGAGATATGAGGAGATTTTTCTATGAAAATGACAAGTTTAGAAATTAAATATTTATATGTAGAATATAATAATATTAAAAAAGGTCTTGAACTACGCCAACTTATATATATAATTACTTAGTTGAGTTAATTGCATATTGTAAATATCGCACACGGGTTTAAGGGAGTTTGCAAAAACCTAACACACGCCAATACGTCATCAATGAGATGTTAGTTGGATGGCCATACCTTTTGGTGTACTCCTAAGTGGTATTGGGTTCAAACCCTCCATAGCCAAGGGCGGAGCCACACTGGGACCAGTGTGGTCACGGGCCCCCCCTCAATTTGTTTATATTTTAAAAGTAGTATACTGTTATATATTTCTATATGTATATTATTTCAAATATTTTACGTTTTGATATGTACCCACATGCATTGTGACAGACCTATTAAGGCACAATGAGGTGCTTCAAATTGCCCATTTGCTCAGCTAGTAGTATTGGACTCCAGGTGTACAGATTACCTTATTTCCATTTTTAACATTTAAGTAAATGTCTTTGTCCTTTTACTTTCATTTATTTTTATATTAATCCATTTACTTAAGTTTACAATGTAAATAAGGAAGTACCACCTATTTGGATTCAAATAAAAATACTAGAAAATCAAATTCCCACCAAATCAAAATATGAAAAATCGGTTTTAGTGCAAAATACGATTTAGGCTAAAAATGATGGTTCATTAAGTCAATATAGAATTCATACTAAAATCCCATAAAATCAAGTTTTCTTATTTGATGTGTAAGGAATAAAAGCCGCCAAAAATTATATTGAGAAAATGATTATTCCGAAAAATTATTTTTCATACTTAGTCAATATTTTTACATAAAACATTTTTCATATATGATATGAATGCATGAAGGGACATAAGGTTTTTTTTAGTTTGTGAAATTTTGATTTTTTT
>NW_018921266.1:792588-821432 GCF_002207925.1 Prunus avium
GGGGGGGGGGGAAAGCTTTAAAGATATTTGCTAAATCGCTACTATTTGTCTATTCTTGCAATTTTTCTTGCTCAGAATGTATTTTTCTATCCCTTTGTTGAGGACAATTATGATTGCAACCAATAAGCAATATAATTCTTGACATATGTGATATATATACTATTTTTCGTATATATTGTGAGTTCGAATTTTTGATTCTTTAGAATTTGTAAGAGGCCCCCATACACATGAAATTCTGGCTTCGTCACTGTCCATAGCGGTACCCGTGTGTGTGAGTTTTCCCCTCTCCTCTTTACTAACTTTGACCCCCAACAAAATACGCATGCCATTATGTCATTTAATGTGTATATATAAATTCAAGAATACTCTCCCAAAAAAAAACACATATGATATGCACATGTTTTTATTATTATTTTCTATTTCATGTTGAAATTCATTTCTCCAACTATAGGGTTGAATGAAATGAAAGGGCACCATATAGGTGTGATGGTCCTGCCGTCCAACTTGAATAGAATGATTGATGGAACATTATTTGTAAATTCAAATTATCTATTGAATTTTATGAGAAATCGTATTCAAAATTTATGGTGATCATGAAACTTTGTCAAAGGGTTGGTTTGCATTATTCAAGTGTACCTTCATTAAATATATATATTTTTCCTTGGTATTTACTTGGGAAAGAAGCTATACAGGGTCAGTGGGAATATATATAAATTATTTATTAGGTTTTTAACTGTAGAGGTCCCTAAATTTTATTTCGAGTTTCAATTGAGTCCCGAAACTTCTTTATTTTTAGGCAATTACATCCTTTAATTCCACAAGTAGTTGCAATTAAGTCCTACCATCAATTTGATTGTCAATTTAAGGGTTAAAATCGTCCATTTAGATTAAAATATTTTTAAAAAAGTTTGCAATATGAAAAATCAACTAAAGACATGTTGTCCAAAGTTAGAATTACCCTTCAAATAAACGGCTGAATTGACGGAATGTAACTGTAGGACTTAATTGCAACTACTTGTGGAGTTAAAGGATGTAATTGCCTCAAAAATAAAATTACGGGACTCAATTGAAACTCGAGATAAAGTTCAAGGACATCTACAGTTAAAAACCCTTATTTATTTATAATGATCATGCATTCAAAAACATGCATGAGATTGTATGATAAAAATAATTATTGTTCCCAATGAATAGAAAGATAATTATCTTATTGTCGACCATTCCTCTACATGTTAATTCTTCTTTTGGTAAAAATAATAATAATAATTAAACAAGTTGGGGAAAGAAAAAGTAAAATAATAGAACTGAACCAAGAGCAATGATACTCGGTTTGGACAGACTTTATATAATCTGTACAGATGAGTGCACTAATCTCTAATTATGCCATTGTTTGGGTTCATAATTAAGCTCACTTTTATCTCGTGGTTGCGAACAGTGAGGTGAGCATGACTTGTAACTATTTTTCCACTGAATAATGTGATTATTAAGGCTGAATTTAATTAATCTTTTAGTGGTGAAAATAGGGCTGAATAAATTTGTGACCTAAATGAAATTAGCCCCGTCTTTACTGGGCTGGATATAAAACAACGGCTTAATTAAGCACATTATGGCCCATTTTTAAGTCCTTGACCCACACATAGAATTCATCATGGGCCTATGGTCCATTTTAGTGTGATGAAATACAAAATAAATTCGAATCAAGATAGTGGGATCATTACTTGACCCAGAAGTGTTACAAGTCTCTCTTTTCCCTTGGAAAATCGAAATCAAGCAAAATTCCCATGTTGTATCCCAATCGTAAGTTTTTGTTCCTTACATGCTAGTAAAAGGTTTTTGACTGAAATGGTCACCAACTATTGCTCTAGTATCATTTTGGTCCACCAACTAAAATTTTCATTTCAATAGTCCTTCAACTCTTTATTTGGTATCAAATCGGCGTGTGTGGTGGCTAGGATTTTTTGTGAGGGCTGTTAATGGGGTGGGGCAAATAAGGGGGTGACGAGGCAATTGGGGTTTTTTTTTTTCCTGTGGGTAAAAAGTCCAATTTACCCCTAAATTTGGAGCATGTGCCGTCCACGTGTTCCAATTTAACAAAAAATATTACAGAAAGACCATTTTGATACCAAATGAAGAGTTGAATGACTATTGAAATGAAAACGTTAGTGGATCAAAATGATATTGGAGCAACAATTGAGGGACCATTTCGGTCGAAAACCCCGTTAGTAAATATAGGGAAGTTAGTAATTGTAATATGTGTTAGTAAACATAGGAAAGGACTCGAAATACATTTACTCCTCATTTTAACTTTAGAGTAAGTAAACATGCCATAAGAGCACTTCCACCCATTTGTCATGGCAAAGGGCAAGGGGAGGCAATGGCAGTCCTTGCAAAAAGTAAGGTGTGTTTCCACCCATTGCCATGACAAAGGGCAAATACTATTCACTTTTCGTTTATAAAAATAAAATAAAATAAAAAAAACCTAAACAATTAATTTGGAGAAGATTTTTGGAGTGAAGAAAATTTTGTGTACAAAGTGAAAAATAATATAAGGAGAAGAAAATGTATGAGGATTTGGTGTTGAAAGTGATCAACATTGATGGGTATTTATAGATAAAATTCCAGAATTTTTTGTTAAATTTTTTAAAAAATTTCAATTTTTTTTAGCCTAAAAAAATGGCAGCCATTGAATTTGAAGGAAAAAATGATTGGAGCGACCAGAACATGCCACATGGTGTATTACCGTTGGAGGACGTCAGGGTTGACGCCAGCCTGGCGTTAGCGCACGGTAATTCAAATCACGCGCCAACGTTAAAAAAAAATTGAATTTACGCGCTGACATCAGGCTGGCGTCAGCACTGATGTCAGTTGCCTTCGGGCTCCAGCTCGGGTTGGTTTCGCATGCAGACTGGCCCTGTCTCGTGGGACCCACGGCTTGCATAGGCAAGCTTGGCTTGCTGGAAGCTAGCGCCTGGGCTTAGGCCTTGTCCTATCAGGGCTGGGGGCAGCGGGTTGAGTTGCTCTAAATGAATAGTCGGAATCCGAGAATATTATACACTCGCAATGCATAGGATAATATCCTTTCCACGAAAGTTAGGAGGCCTTTGCATGCCATGCAGGGAGATTGAGGCCTATAAAATAAGGACAATACTTGGCTCCTGATATATCAGGAGCCATTCCTCCTCAATACAAGATGTGGCCTTCTTAAAAAACGACACATGTTGTTTTTTATTTATTTTTTGTTTTGGTTTCATATACTTTTTTTTTTGTTTTGTTTTGGTTTCACATACTCTCCCTCTCTCTTCTCACCCACTCTCCTCTCCTCCCCCAGCCCTCTCTTCTCTCATCTCCCCATCTCTATCTCTTCTCATGTTTTTTTTTTGTTTCACCGACTCTCCCTCTCTCTCTTCTCACCCACTCTCCCCAGCTCTCTCTTCTCTCTTCTCTCATCTCCCCATCTCTGTCTCTTCCCATGTTTCCTCTTTTTTTTTCACCGACTCTCCCTCTCTCTTCTCTCACCCACTCTCCTCTCCTCCCCCAGCTCTCTCTTCTCTCTTCTCCCCATCTCTGTCTCTTCCCCTGCAACTCTTTAGAAGAAATTTTCAGCCCCTTTCTCTTCCCATCGCTGCTCCTCCATCATCATCACCCAAACACTATGTATTGATTTCTCTCCTTTTTAATTTTTAATTTAATTGAGCATTTATTTGGGAGTTTTGGAAATTTTGGGAATGGTGGAAGAAAGAGATGGAGAGATGGAGAGAAGAGAGAAGAGAGAAGAGAGAAGAGAGCATGGGAAGAGAGGAGAGGCGAGTGGGTGAGGAGAGAAAAAGAGTCTCTGAAAGAAAAAAAAAAAGAAAAAAGAAAAAAACATGTGTCATTTTGTAAGAGGCCACCTTGTGAAACCAAAACAAAACAACAACAAAAAGTCTGTGAAACCAAAACACAAAAAAAACAAAAACAAAAACAAAATGTGTCGTTTTTTAAGAAGACCACATCTTGTATTGAGGAGGAATGGCTCCTGATATATCAGGAGCCAAGCATTGTCCATAAAATAACTAAACAAGGTGCTACAAAATCAGATAAGAATAATATAGCAAAAGGGACTTAAAACATCAAACAAGAGGCCCAAAGCATAAGAATATCCAAATTCCCTTCAATCCAAATTTTTTTGTTTTAGTTTTATTTATAAGAATCCCCCCTCTCTCATACTAGGAAACCTCATTTGCATCATTTTGCATCCATGATATTATTGATACCCAATATCTCACTCATCCCTTTCTTTGTTACAACGAAAGTGTGAACCCTGTACAAACCCATAAAGAAGCAAACTTGATGCATCAGAATGCAGAGCAAGAAAGAAAAGAAACAAAGAGGATTGCTTTGTGTACCCTAAAAGCCATTCTTTGTTTTCACTTCTACTCATACATCTTCAATTTCCCATTTGATAGTTCCAAATAAAACCCCATCTGAACAGAACCATCTAATACTTTTCAATCTCCCACCTCTCCCAATCAAACATGTCTCTGAGCCCACCTCCCGTAAGAGACATTGACATCAACAATGGCAGCACAACCTACCAGCTCTACTGGTGCTACCATTGCAATCGAACGGTGAGGATCACCTCCACCACCAACCCATCAGAGATAGTCTGCCCTCGTTGTTTTGGACAGTTCCTCTCGGAGTTTGACATGTCAATCAGGCCTAGAGATCTCCTAGACTACACCAACTTCGATCCTTCCCCAGAAGCTCGTTTGCTGGAAGCACTTTCTCTCTTGTTCGACCCTCCTATGGGGGCTTTCAACCATGGATTGGATGACCCAGAAGCAGATGCAAGGGAACGTCCCTGGTTTGGGCGACGCCAACTTGGTCACGAGGGAAGAGGCATGGGTACGTATAGTTTGAATATGAACAAATTCAATGGTGATCATGCACCTACTATGAAAAAGTGCGTTCCACAAAATAAATTGAGAATTGTTTAAAAATGTTTGACTACAATTTTTTTCGATATTTTATTATTTTATTTTAAACAGAAGCTGAAACCCAAGAGTCGAGGACAAATAGGGGCAGGCGACGCAACCCTAGCTTTGATGGTAGAGAGAATTGGGACCCAGAACCCGAACCCCGTGCTCGAAATCGTCCTAGGACTTGGATTATAGTCCGTCCCATCGAGGATCCTCCTAGTTCAATGGCCCCCACTCCCAGATCACGAGAAAATCCAATACTACCAGTGCCACGTGGAGTCGATCTTGAAAACTACTTTTTTGGGTCGGGTCTCCAAGGACTAATCGAAGAGCTGACCCAAGACGACAGGCCCGGCCCACCTCCAGTACCAGAAGCAGAAATCAACGCATTACCAACAGTGAAAATCACAGAGACCCATTTGAGCACCGACCCTTGTTGCCCAGTTTGCATGGAGGAGTTTAAAGTTGGCGCAGAGGCGAAGGAGTTGCCATGCAATCACATATTCCACAGCGACTGCATTGTTCCATGGCTGAGGCTGCACAACTCTTGCCCAGTTTGCCGGCTTGGGATTCCGGTTTGTGGCAACGGGTCGGAGGAGTCGGAGGGTTCGAATTATGAGAGTCGTCCTCGGAGGTGCTTGAGTTGGAGTAGACTGAGGTCTCTGTGGCCATTTCGAGCAAGGTATAGAAGAATTCAACCACAGGGGGATAATGAGCAACATAGTGCTGCTACTTCTGCTTCTAGAGTTGGTTAGTGTTGAATTCCCCAAAAGCTTATTCTAACAAAACATAATCAAACTATGAGTTTCATTCATGATTGTTATGTGCTTGATTTGTATATTGTTAGTTTAGAGTATCTGTACCTGTTACTACCAAAAAAATAACAAAGCTATTGCAACTCTCATTTCTTCAAGTCCATGTCTCATCTCTACTTTATTAGAAATAAACTGTTTTTTTTTTTTTAAACGACAGCTTTTGTTAGTTTAAATGCCTTCAATTTGATGATAAAGGTGGGCCATAATTCATTCTTTACGGAAGCTTTAAACTAACAAATGCAAATTTGCATATATTCATTCTTCATGCTGAATTCAAGTTTCGTTGCAGCTGAGCCATGGTGGCGTTCTTGCACTATTCTCTAAACCCGACGTGGCTGTCTAATTACTCTGGATCTGGACAACATTACATCAGAGATTCATGTTCCAATAATTTTGGAGGCTCTTGGCGCTCACCTCTATCTCTCAGGTGAGCAGAACAACGTAACCACCAGCACACATTTATGTTTCAGAATATTGGAATTATCACACACAACAGAAGCAAGGGCTTCCCAAAACTTGCTTAAAAATCAAACTGGCCACGTGTTTAACCCATAATAACTTATTCAGCAGGAGCAGACTGGTCCTTCACGTCGTAACTGACACTCAGCACTGCAGCAATAACCTTAAACTTTTCACCTAAATACCCTGTATCTAAAGCTCTGACTATTTGTCTGATATTGTTGTGAATGTCTTAACTATGTAAGTAATTAGATGTACATAAACAACAGATATACATAGATTCATGTTCTAATCCTCCAAATATGCTGTTTTGTAATTGAAAAAAAAACATAAATAATTTTGAAAATGAAGCATCCCAGACAGTTAAGATGGTTATGCCTATTCCATCGAATGTAGTAAAGAATATTTAGTATATCAGATCATAAAATGGATTGAAACCTGGAAGGAACATTGGAACAGTTTGATGCTGAACTCTAAAACAATCATCAATATGTACGCTTTGCATGATGGTGCACACCAGCATGAAACCCTTCAGTATATGCTGAGTTTTTGAACGTCATCTGCAAAAAAAAAAATGATCTTGTGATCATGGATTTGAACAATTCTTTCAAAAACTTCAGAATTGGGCATGCACCAATGACAGTAAACAGCCATGCCTCAGCATGCAATCCATGTGCTCTATAAAACTGCCATTACACACTAAGAGCTTTTAATTAATAGGCAATAAATGCTTCAGAATAGAGCATTCAACCATCAAAGCAAAATACATACAATGGTGCTCTCCAACTCTGCACGAAGATGGCTTCTGATACTATTTGATATTGCAGCTCCCAACTGTGGTCCGTGTTTCTTAATAGTCTCCTCAGTGGTCTGCATGACTTGATTCCATGAGCCAAACAAAGTACGGCAAAAGTTGAAACTCAAGAGAACCATAGTATTTTTCTAACCTCTGAAAGCAGTAATGCAGATGTTTTATCCAGTAAATCTTCAACCAACTTTCCAACATCTGTTACGGACTTTGATACATGAACACCATTGACTGGTTTGTCCTTAGTATTTTTTGCATTAGTGGATGGCTTAGTAGCATTTGCTGCATCACGAAAGAATATTTTACTGGTTAACATGAATAACAAAAAGGAAACACAATCTATACATACCCAGAATCCCTTAACAAGAAAATGCTAATATTTAAAAAAAAAAATCATAATCATTTAAATAAGCGGCTTAAATGTATAAATAAAATAATGCAATGGCGGTTTTATCATAAAGAATCAATAGAATAGAACAATATTGACAAGTATAATTCATCCGGGCCAGCCTTGCAGAGGAGAAGTTAATCTAGAATCAATTCTCATTCTATTTCTACATATCTACAATGAATTGCACTTTTTCTTGATATACCTGTACTTGTCGTTGACTTTTTACTGACCGAAACTGGATTTTCGATGGAACCTTTTGAGGAAGCTGCTGCTTCTGGAGGATCGGCCAACACTGTGGAACCGGATGGAACAAGAGAAGCAAGATCTGGCGGTTGATCTTTCCCAACTGAAGGGTTAGCCTGCATGAGCCGAATAATGTTTGAGGAAATGATCTAGTGTTCCTTAAACATTACTGACAAACTTAATTCTAATTACCTCCAAGTCAACATATGAGGGGTCTCTCCCAATTGATTTAAGGAACTTATCGAGATCATGGGTGCTAAGCGCTGGAAACAGAAAATTTTGTCATGAATCAGGGATAAACTTATTAAGAACAATAACATAAAATATTCATACTGAGTGCAGTTTCTGAAAAATCACACTTTCTTTTTTCTTTTAAAGATGTGGGTGACATGATTAAAAATTAAAAATTCAACAAATTATACCAGAATCAGAAAGTCTTCACAAACAATATATATATATATATATATATATATATTTTAGTAAAAAATGAAAATCCTGACACACAACATAGTAATACAGTGTAAATTCTAATTAAGGATGAAAAGCATAAGTTAACAAAAATGGAATGTTTCTCTAACACAGGAATTAAACCACAATAATTAAAACAATAAGATCAGGAGAAACTTTACAATTCAAAGTGTGTTCCTTGCCTAGACTATTCCTAACCTATCCCAAATAATGACTCATCCAGCTAATTTCCCGCAATTGACTTGGAACATCATGCTCAATCTATAAGAGACATCCAAGGTAAGACTATACGCATAATAGATATGAGGTTTATAAAGTGAAGAACCCACAACTAAACTAGTAAACAACATGAAAGTTCATCAGAATATACGAAAGAAGAGAAGACAAATATATCATTTTCGCTCATCAAAACCCTTATCACTTACAGATTGATGTGTCATTCGACAATGGGTGGAAGAAGCAATGTTCCTGACTTTTAAATTTTTGATCCAACAACAGAGAGACATGCCTTCACCGAAAAAAAAGAAGACAGAAGTCAACAAAAGAAAAAGATATGAAAAAAAGGAGTAAAGTATCAACATGCACAGGCTAAATAACATTAACTCCGCTGGAAAGAAAGTTATTCCCACCACCTAAAATGGTAATGCTGGTCATGGAATATTTTCCCACAAAATCAAAATGGTCAGAATTACGACTTTTATTCAGTCAATTGTTGATTAATGTAAAATTACATAGGCAAAACAACATCAATCAAATGGTAAGAAGTAACTGATTCAAATCATTTCACAAGCTTTATAACTTCAAGGCCAAGAGTAACAAATGATAATACGTGAATGAAATATCAAGAAGAGAACCATATATAATTTTAATATCTTAATTAAATGAAAGGGTAATGTATACCGTGCAGATTCATTCACCAGCGAAAATGGAGTAACACAACCCAGTGGGACCTTGCAATAAGAAACAGAATAGGAAAGGAAATTACATATTACATGACATTTTTCGTAATAGCATATCTCTTTTTGTTTTTTTAAATATACATATGAAATATAGCCAATAAATTCAAAAGCATAAGCTGACATGCCAGAAGATCTTAGAAATCAAAGAATCAATATCATTTTTAATCTGATTAAATTGAAGATTAGCATATGCCAACCTGAAGTAATTCTCCGAGTGCTTCTTCAGGAGCCATTCTCAAACCACCTTTTCCCAAACCAAGCCTTATAGATAGAACTGCTCAGCTTTCAAGTTGTAAATAAAGCTTAGAAATGTTCAGGCACACTCCAAATGGTACATAAGTAAAAAATCATTTATATGATAGCTCAGAACCACTAGTTTGTGACATTCAAAATGCTGATACATAACACAATGATCAGAATCAGGAATACGTGCATACCTTTCAGATCTACTTTAGTATCTGCCAAAGCAGAAACAATATAGAACCTGTTCTTCTTGTCCTGCATTTAATTAAGAAACAAAAAACTTTAGGTGCTGTTCCGCACAGTGGAGAATGGAAGAGAACAAAAACTGAAAAATTTACTATTATGCAATGCAAATGCTGTTTCCCAAAGTATTAGAATACGATACCTTCAAGAATAAATTTTTACTCAGTCCACCTCCCAGATGTCCAACATATTTCGCCTGATGGAAAAATCATATGCTTGCCTCAGAATACATAAAACAATTGACACAAAAAGATGGAAGATAAATTTTTTTTCCCCTTTCTTTTATCTTCTTTTACCTGAGCCTCAACTGTCAAAACAACAGGATGTTCATACTGGGAAAAACCAATTTGAAGCTCCTAACAAAACCAACAGTATAAGTTAGTTCCAGGAAATTAAAGAGATGCAGCAGTTAAAGTTTAAAAACATAGCCATACGCAACAATGCAAGCACATTCTAGTATCAGAAAACAATTTTCTCTGTAGTTTCAGAAATTCACATCTTTAGCTTTTCATTCACAAGATGAACCAAATGCAACTCCAATATATATAAGCCCAAATAGTTGCTCCACTAAGTATCAAATTGTTACCAGACGCTTATATCTTATGATTTGATATACTCTGAACCTCAAAGACATTGAAGCAACCACAGTAAATAGAAACTGTTGCAAGCTATGAAATTGTTTATCATCACAGCTAAACAAGGCATGGAAGAGTGCTTAGCAAAAATATGGAATTGTAATAACTTTCACTATTCTTCACAAACTTCATCTGGGTTCTTTTGGTTAACACTCAATATATGGCCTATCACATAAATTGTAAAGAATCAAAGACGCCCGTCAACGACTGTGACTATTCTAATTCACCTCGAATATTGAACTCTTACGCAAAGCAAAGAATTCCCAGATCAAATTCAATGGCATAGTCCAATATACAGAGAAGTACACTAAAATGAAACACCCAGAGAGAGAGAGAGAGAGAGAGAGGGAAGGTAGAACCTTTAAACGAGCAAGCAACTGTTCCTTGGAAAGACCCATAATTGCTTCACCGGTTTTGCAGAGCCAAAGCCAAACCAGAAAGAGTTTGCAAATAGAAGACGGCGATGAGGCGCAGAACCAGATTGTGTGCTCTTAACTCGGAGTCGGGTTGTCAAGATTATTCAAATGGGTTCCTGGATTGGAATTTGATGAGAATTTAGGCCCCGGAAAGGCTACGATGAGGAGGGTGCCCAAGCCCAATACATATTCTTCTGCGTTATGGTTTGGTTTGCTTAACAAAGGCCTCAAAGAGTGTGGGCCTTTGAGCTAGAGCTTGTTCTTCTCATTAGATGCAAGCGATATTGCAGGATCAATGATTCGAACACATAATCTCAATTTCAGGTACAACTGCTCTTAACCACTTGAGTTACAAACCGTTTGTTAGATCACTGTAAGTAAATAATTAATGAGTAATGCTATTTGGACACACAACATTGACACACTTAATTGACACCCGCTGATGTGTCAATGTATCATTCGCTGAACAGAAAACGAGGAGAATGTTGTGTGTCCAAATAGCATTACTCATAATTAATAATATTATTTCTCACTTATTATTACTTACTTAATTTCTTTACACTCAATCTCTCAGATTATTAATAATTAATGTGTTGTTTTGGATGCAAAGAGACATTTGACTGAACGCGTTAATGAGCTGGGCTTTGGGGTGAAAAGCTAAACATCATTTTCAACGCGTCAAATGTATCAAATGAGCTGTATGAGTAAACCATGTACGCATTGAGTTTAGCTAAGCATAGAACACCAGTAATGAAATGCGCAAGGGGTTTGTAACTCAAGTGGTTAAGAGCAGTTATCCTTACATCTAAGGTCATGCGTTCGAGTCCCCCTTTCCCAATATCGCTAGTAAGCCATGTATATAAAAAAATTGGTAATGAAATGCCACATCTATCGGTCCAAGTTTAGAGCCCTTAAAAAAATTTGTATGTTTTTATGGTATTGCGAAATCTGTATATTTGTGGCTTAAACAAACCCTTGAATTGATTCTCCAAAACTAAAAAATAGAAAAGAAAGAGGGACAAACACTGGAATTAATCAATCAATTATCAATCTTCATTTGGTTTTGTCCTAATGAGGCCAACCCTAAATCATTGAAGTCATGCCAATGTTGGATCTGACCCCCATGAGGCTACATATTGAGCAACATCATAATTAATCATTCTAATTAAGAAAAACAAAGGGCATCTCCCTCAATGATCATTAATTAGGTTAAGATTTTCAGAGCCAATGAAGGATCAACCAAAACAAATCCCAAATTACATAAAATGGAATCAATTAGAACGAAAATATAAACAAAGAACAAAAACGACAAACTTATTGATCAACATTCAACACCCAAATTTTGTGTCATTAGTTTTTAATTGTTTTGGTCTAAAGTGTCATTAGCTCGTATAACCCAAAAGAACAAATTTTTTTTTTTTTTTTTGGAAACCATGAGATGAGATCACATGTTGTGTCGTGAAATGTAGTTCAAGAGAATTGTCATTTAGGGCTGATCATGTGCCTCCAATTTTTATATAAATGGGTACAAAACAATGCAGTGACCCAAGGTGCTGAATTTAATTTTTGAGGGCCCAAAATGCCCATATTATAATTTCTAATAATATTAAGAAGTTATAGCTAAAAAAAACACATATTTCCAAAATGGTTATGGCCCATTGAGAAGTTTGTGAAGAGACCAAATACAGTGTAGAGGGAAACAAATGAGGATGGGACCCCATGCTGTGATCTCTCTCTCACTCACCCACTGCTCTTTTGGACAGATCATGTGCAATCTTGGGTTGAACCACTACCTCCAAACACTTGACCAGATTCAACTTTTGCTCACAAAGTGTCAAATTTGTCGATTCACTCTGTTTTGATTGGACACTTCCTTTTCTGAGAATAACTTTGTAAAGTTGTTCGAGTAAGTGCTAAAAACGTCTGGTTAAAAAATGACATGTTATAGCTATCATTCAAACAAATTGTTCAGTCATTCGATATTATCACATAAGAAAAACAG
The DNA here is from genome assembly GCF_002207925.1 of Prunus avium. The sequence continues at coordinate 805,226 of NW_018921266.1, forward strand.
TTTCACACACATTTAACTCAGTTTGTTATGTTTTCATATTGTTAACCCTCGAATATAATTTTAAACACATTTTATTTTTATTTTTTTCCAAACAAAGAGAGTTTTATTAAAAACGAATAGCAAGGTTTACATCACTAGCTAAAATATCAAAAATTCACTCAAGTCATACTTGGTCCCAAATGTGATTACCTCCTACTTTAGACACAAAGGCCGCAACCTCATGCTCTGCCTTATTACACTGACGGGGAGTAGCTATAAAAACAACATATTGGAGCTTGCCAGCAAGCATCTTAATGTCAAACACAATAGCTTCTACCGCAACATCTACTTGACGCTCATCCCGGAACATCTGAATCAATTGCATTGAGTCAAATACAAATTCACTTACTCAATAGTAATATGATAATATTAACATGTTAGACTGTGTGTGACAACAAAATTGGAAGGCAGTTTTAAATGATCATTAGGATTCTCCAATTGAAACTTGGGCATAATAAGCTATGACTCAGATATTATGGGTTGGCACATTTCACATGTAGTTTGACTTATTCTTTGAATCAAAGTAGCTTCAAGTTCACAACAACACTGTTTATCATATGACTTGCATCAGAATTTTTAAGAGTACCAATACCCTTTTGCGGGTGCTAACTGGTGAAATCCCATTCTTTTTGGCTCTGTTATTAAGGCCATGGGATTGGGTCTCTCCCTTTTCTCATCAGATTGATTTCCCCAAGGAGCAAAATAAAAGAAAAAGATATTGTTCCTTCAGATGAAAACAAATTCAGATGGTTTCAAGTTTCCACAACCTCCTCCTGCTCCCAACTGAGATAGGCATCTGTGAGCTGACACTTCCATACACAATCAATGAGCCTCCCGCATGAGACAAGAGACATAACATGGGAGGAGTACATAGATGAAATTGGAAAGAATATAAAAGAAAAAATTTCCACTTCTTATTCAATATATTGATGTATATGTAAGACCATTGACAACAATTGCATAATATTACACACTTAATTTGCATTTATTGATAATACATAAATCAAATATAATACAATATATCTTTTTTTATAATAGAAACCCATGTGATGAGATAGAGTCCAAAAAAATGTCTCAATCTCCCTTTGGAATTTCTTCACCTATCTCACTCACTCATATTATAGAATGTAAAATTTGTGTCACTGTCAGTAAAATCTCCACGCAAATGGCTTGGAAGATCATGAATGAATTTGAATTTGGATTAAAAAAGAATAATATCAATTGGGTGCATCAGCAGAAGCTCCACAAGGGAATATCACTTTCCTCATAGAAGTCATAAATCATGGGTGGATCGAAGAAGGCGCCATTGAACATTTGGTCAATGTATTTTGGGGATTGTAGGCCATCATCAAAGTTGTTCCATGGTTCCATGCTAGACATTGGTAATTGATCAATTGCCTGTTGGTGATGATCATAAGTAGGAGTGTAGGGCTCAAATGACCCCATCAGTGATGACATGTCGTCGTCTAGGAGATTATTGGACGGGGACGAAGACATTGATGGGGAGGAGACCAAGGATGAAGATGAAGAAGATTGAGGAGGGGGTGAGGGCGGGGAGGCAATATTTGTGGTGGTTGGGGTGGTGGCATTATCAGTGGCAAAACTATTGGCAGCAGCTGCAGCCACCCTCTGGATGGACTTAGGGGACATAATGGTAATTTCCCGAGGGATAAAATGAGAGGAGGCAGTGGAGGGGAAGTTGAGGTTGGCTGAGGAGCCCTTGAGGCACAAGAGGGCAGCATCATAGGCTCTGGCTGCTGCCTCTGCTGTAGAATATGAACCCAACCATATTCTTGTCTTCTGATTTGGGGCTCTAATCTCTGAAACCCATGAGCCCCAGCTTCTCATTCTCACTCCCTTGTACTTCTTCTTCTTGCATGCTGATGAAGATGCTGATGTTGATGATGTTTTGGATGATGGCTCTGGCTTTGATGTCTCTGTGAGCTGAACCCTTTGCTCTGTCTTCACCATGGCTGATAAGAAAACACAAAGCCTTTGTTGATGAACTTGGAGATTTGGATCAAACCAGTGTTTTGCTGAACAAATTAGGGCAACAAGATCAGTGAACAAAGGTGTTTGATATTTTTGTTTTCTGTTTCTGTGACTTGTTTTTGATACTTCTTGTGCAGCTGAAGAAATGAATGAATGTGATGGGAACTCAATGGGATGGAGGAAAGGTTGCTGCTATTTATAGATGCGCGTTTGGGCTAAAAAAGCTAACACACAGCCAGGATCTCTCTAGCTAGTCAAAGAAAACAGTATGGCTCTAAAATGCTTTTTAAAAAAAAAACAAAATGGGTGACAGATATTACCAGTTTTATATAAAATAAAAATTATTATTTATCTCTGAATTTACTTTTCTGTCTTTTTTCAGTCAAAATACTCCACATGGTCTAAATTTATTGTGGGTAGTGAAAGATTGTTTCTTAAAGATTAGAAAGAAAGAAAAAAAAGATATTTACATTTACATTTTTAATTTGCTGGCAGTTGCTTTCTTAGGCTCAAATCAGAAAAAGCCTTCGACTTTAAAAGTGTAAATTTTTTCCATCGTCAACGAATATGGCAACCTGGACTGGGATCCATAGGCTGAAATCAGAAAACCAGCATGGAAAGTTTTCTTAATTATTAAAAGTAAATGACTGTTTCTTTCTAGAGAGTTTTTGACTTCCACAACAAGTCACCCCTTCTGTAAGTTGACACCCAACAAATATTACTTAGCAAGTTAAGCACCCACTAGTGTAGGTCCTATGTTCGAGTCTTAACATCAGTGTAGTGCGTGTAAGTTTAGCATATTATCGTCATTTTTAATAAGAAATGTCCTTAAAAAAAGTGAACCCAGAAAACGAAACCAAGGGCAAAATGGTAATTGCACATCCATGTTTAGTTTAAGGCATCATATCTTAATAGAGTGAGCATGATGTAGGTGATGCAATAATGCATAGAGAAGAGATCAGGGAGAGAGAAACATAGGATTCTTTTCTAAAAAGAGGCAACTTCCAGGATCCGCAGCTGATGCTTATAAACAATTATAAAATAACCAGTTTCATAATTTGGGCTGTGAAACACAAAACAAAATGTTCATATATATTTTTTTAATTACCAAAAAGAGAGAGTACGTAGTTTCATTATATAAATATTAAACACAAAAACTAAAAAACGTACGCGCAGTCTACAGTAAGTAAGTCATTGCAGATGTAATATATACAGACACACACACACAGCTGTAACTTGTCTGTCTTGCAGAGCTCTAAAACCGCGTCCCATGGCCCTCCTCCTCCTCCTCCTCATGCAAAAATATATAGAATTAAAAGTACAAACTTGAATTTAATAAAATTAATTAAACTCTCTCTCTCTCTCTCTCTCAACTGTTTGATGGCTACGCCTGCATGTCTTGACTTTGCTCTCTCTCTCTCTCTCTCTCTCTCTCTGTTTTCTTCGTTCAATGCCTAAAATTTTGAGTTATTCGATTTGGTACGGCCACAAACCAAAAACAGCAACTACAACTTTATTTTACTTTGGGCTAAAGATGCCAGCATGCACACACCACCACACCACAGGCATGGAGTGATGACGATGTGGCAACCAAACACACGCTCTTTTTTTTGAAACAAACATTTAACTTTTGAAAGGGCTAAGAGACCAAGCAAGGGCCATTTGCCTCCCTTTGCAAAGCAGTGCTCTTTTCTCTCATGCAGCATGCAGATACTATTTTATTAGCTCTTTCCAGCAAACTTGTCTCCATTGTTGTCAGGTTATCTCTCCAGTCTCTACTCCACCAAAGACTCTTAATTTACAAGAATTGTAATGAGCAATCTATCCAATAATCCCTTTTCCAAAGTTTAACTAAGATTAATGTCAATCGGGGGAGTACGTAACTGCAACATACATACTTTTAACAATGTTCTTTTGTTATGTATAATATGTTATATTGTTATACTGTCAATTTAAGTCATGAATTCGAATAAAAAAAGCTAAATAAAAAAAGAAGTTGATTTTAAAGTGTTTTAACTTGAGAAAGTCAGGGTCAAAATGTAGGTCCAAATCAGGGTGCAGTTGTGTTAATAAACTGCCCACATGTAACCCCTAACATCATGTACAGTTAGTTCTAGGTTATATATGCGACTATTGTGAACGGGGGTTTTCATGCTTTTCCACAAACCACCCTGTCCATGTGATCTCTAAAGACTTGTCAAGTAATCTATGCAGCTAGCTAGCTACTTTTCTCATTTGCAGAAACTAAGGAGACCAAATTAATTAATATACTTTTTTCTAATTCTGAAATCTGAAATATTATTTGAGAGAGAGAGAGAGAGAGAGAGAGAGGGGCTTAGGCTTTCTTGAATGTTGAGTTGAGCAGCAGAATTGGTTTGTCCCAATGATAATACATGTGTGTGAAAAGAATAGTGTCGTCAATCCGTACAAATCCCCCTCTCCCTCCTTCCCATTTATTTATTTTTTGAGTCGTTCACACACTTAACATAATCATGTTAGCATTAAAGGCATCTCCTTTCTTAAAATGGATCAGCATTTTATTTTATTTTATTTTTTTATATATAAAATGTATAATTTACCACTCACGAAAATATTCATTAATTTTGATAATATTATATAATTATAAATCAGGTGGGGTGACAGTATGATTCTCCATGAATAATGTCCCCATATTTTTAAATGACGACTCTCACATGCCAATCCCACACCCTCTCATCTTTCTTTATTTTCAATTTGTCAGAAATCCTGGAAAAAAGCATAGACTTATTTGTTTGGTTGGAAATTAGAAGGAAATTTCGTCACTATTAAAAAGCTCATCATCCCATGACTTAAATTTGTTTTGACCCAACTAGGTTAAATAGGGTTTACTATTCCACCAAGTTCACCTACTGATTAAAAATAAATAAATGATAGAGAATGTCAAAGGTAAATTTATTTGACATTATATATGATCCTCTTACTAGGAAGCTGCGTTTCAGATGGGAAAGCATGACTTCACATCAATTTTGTTGGTCTGGATGTGAGTTGTCTTCAATATTCATCATCATGGAACGATGTGACTTCAAAATAAGCATTCAGATTAGATGAGCAAATACATGACTTCACACTTACAATTATTTTGTTTTGTTTTACATTATGGGAGACTGGGAAATTTTTATTATTTTATATATATTTTTCACTTTTTAAGGTTATTAAGTACCAGTCAATATTTCTATGTTTGGAACTAAAGTCTTTTGACACCCGAAGACAAAGTAACCTCTTTATTAGTCAATATATGGAAGACAAATACATCTATCAACTTCAAAACTTAGCTTGGAGCTCACTACCCTTTTGTAAGAACACTGTTTGGCTCCTTACATTCTTATACAAATATAGTATTAATTCATTAAAAGTCCGAAAATAAAAGTTTCTACGGATCATATCATGTATCCGTAGGTAAGCATAGATCTATCTTTCCTGCAAGTAGTTCAAGTGGTTAAGAGTATTTACTCTTGTACATGAGGTCCTAATTTCGATTCCCCTTCTTCCAATATCGTTTGTATATAAATAAATAAATAAATAACTTATCTTCCTAAGTAAGGAGTGAAATATTTTTCTTTTGTTATATATGCATCCAGATGATTCTAACTACCAACCAAAATATATGAATGAAGATTCATTGCTTCTTTCCTTATCTATATTCTATCTCTTAACTGGCATACACCGTACCAAATGGCTCTCGCTTTCCGTACTTTGCATATCAATGAAAAAGACGTATCTAATACTAAAATCCCGCATTAAATCGATGCAGGTCGAGCCCCGAGGAGGTAGGGACCAAATTGGTTGAGGCCAAAAGAGTTAAACATCACACTACTGTTGGTTTAATATACATACATATATAAACTACGAGAAATGACTGCTTCACGAACTGTGAATCTGAATTATCGATCGATCGCTCGCTGTTTGAGTATTCAAGTAAGTATGTGTAGTTGAAATTCATAGTCTGACAAGATAAATATTTATCTATTTAACACGAGTCTGTAAACTATAAAGATATATAATATGAGGAAAGAGGATTGGGTTTATGATGAGAGGAGGGATGGGCATAGCCGCATAGGAAAGTGCAGTGAAGGTTTGCGAAGGTGGGAGTATGTTGGATAATGAAGAGGCAAGATCCATGTGGGTGCATAACATAAGGTGTAAATCAAAAGAATCAAATCCCCTGTTTTGGTATCTATATGAAAGTTCCAGGAAAAGGATTCAAATTCAATCGACCACCATATCCACAAAATCTATAATATAATGGCTTACGTAAATGAGTAATTAAATGTTTGGTGGATGTTTTTTAGTGCACCAAATTATAGTCCAAAGAGAGAGACAAAGTTGTTGACTTGATATCATATTACAGCTAGCTAGATATAGAGAGCATGATAGCAACTAATCTTTGATGAGGTATGCATGTATGTAAGGGACTGTGTTATCCAAAAAGGCATGAGGTGTGAGGTGTGCAGCTTTCAATTCCAACTAGTGCTTTAAATGTATTTGAGCATGGCATGTCCCAAGTCTCGATGTGATGTAATTTGGAGCTAAAATCTTTCGTGTACTAGTAGCAGCATTAAGATTCAAGTTGCTATCCCATTTAAATAATTAGTCAAGTGAACTTGGTTGGAGCCTTGGTGGAGCTATAAATGACCACAACCATCACTCTGGGCTCTGGCCTAGCGGGTTTGGCAACTGGTCTCTTTTGATTGAGTCTTTCAACATTTATGGGTGGTGGTGACCCAATTCTATACTTAGTCGGCTTTTGAAACTTTGACACCTATGGTTAGTGATGGAAACTTGTACTTACTTAACCGGCTTGTAAGAGAAGGGTGCTCAAGATACACTATTCTTCCAAGTAGCTTTGGGAGTTTCCGTGACAGCTCGAGTTTCTTTTCTTTCTTTAACATATTAAATTTGTGTTTTGAGATAATTTATAGGGGCATAAAATTGGAACTAATTTTATTTCTCAAGTGATGAAATGAGCGTTTTGGAAGCGGTAATAGAAACACAAGTCTAAAAACTGGGGAAAGACTCACCTTATTAATTTTGTCTTTCATTTTCATCTAATCCAGATCCAGATAATTGAAAGAGAGAAGACGAATTTCCCCTTCATCTAGAAAGGCAAATAAGTTGAACCAGAAACAGTGCCTATAATAAAATCAACGATTAAGAGACATCTTCAACAATTCGTATCACTAACGTGAGGCATGACATTGACATGTACATAGCATGACAAACGAACACCATCTGCTAAACACTTTATTTAATTTCCAACCAATAATAACACAAGCTCTGGTTCATTGAACAAAAGTAAAAACGCCATACTCGACTGTGACTTCAGCAATAATATATGCCATATATTAATTTGTAATCCCTCTTATTCAATCACATACATCGTTTCAAGGAATGTACAATAAATGTCATTACAGCAAGACACAATCACAGCAACAACAAGAACGTCCAGGGCATCTAGATTGGCGGATTCAGGACTTTTATTCAGTGTGGACAATTTATAGAAAATATTTGCAAAGCTTGATCAGGACGATTTATAATAATTTGTAAAACTGTTCAAGCATATTAAACCAACAACTTCACCTTTCAGATGACGCTCGCTTTGAATCCACCCCCGAGTGCCCCGAGTGCAAAACGCCACTTCAAAAGGTGCAGCACTACTACCATGGCAAGTTTAATATGCAATCATTGTTCTCTCCATTTAATACTGTGGTAGCTATTCAGATATTTCCACAAAGGAACTCAAAGCACTGATTACAGATTCATATACTTTTATGCCCTTCAAGAATACGGTATCCTTTAGGAACTGCAAAAAAAAAGAGATGAGTGAGTCAGGAAGATAATTTGATAATAAGCGCATGTTAAAAAGACTGGTAACAATACTGAACCTCGTTATGGTCATGAAGTAAGATGGGAGTATTCGTCATTGGGGAGAAACCAAGAGTAGGAATGCCCTGCTGTCTCATGAATCGTGCATCGGTAGTTGATGCCAAGATTTCAGGCTTTGCAAGTTTGCCTCCAGCCGATGCGATAGCTTGTTTGAAAACAGACCACCATGGATTGGAATCATCGGTTGGTGTTGCTAAAGGGCGACCCCTAAAGTCTCTAGTTGGTCCTTTCTCAATTAGCTGCCATATAAAGTAAGTCATTAGTCATTTCTCATTTATGCTCCTGTTAGTTGCAGAGAAGATAGAGGAAACGAAGAGAATATTCAGATCAAAGAAAAAAAAGACAGCATAGTGGTCATCAACAATACATTTGAAACTCGAAACCTATTTTTGGCGCTCTGAAAAGATTATGCATATGGATTTGGATAAGTACAGGAAAATATGCAATAACAAAAATAAAAGGGTTTGGCTCCTATGACCAAACCCCATAACGCAAACCTGATTTAGTGATTTAATTGTAGAGCAGAATGTTATAGAACTGGTCTCAGATGATATCTTTCAAATAAGATAAAGAAAAAAAATCTCATACCCAAAATGTTTCAGGTAGATTATTAAATGTTAACAGAGGCCATTATACAGAATCAGCTCTCTTTCAAGCTGATGCAACGACGACAAGTAGCCATTTACCAGCCATAGGAAAGTTGTAATATTGGTAACCGCGTGAGGAAATTACGATAAGTAGTTGCCATATTTGTTGTTTACCCAAATCAAAGTTCAGCACATTTTCTAATTTGACGTCCGACTTTAATACCGATTTCCAAGTGAAAAGCCTTAGACATGGTAGCTCACTATCAGTAAAGATGATAACCAGAGATGAACTGCTTGAATTTCATAGTCTGAAAAACTGGTTTTGAAATTTAGCATATCAAATCTTGAGAATCTATTTCACAGCCTGCATGCAGGGTTTATCTTCTAATCAGATTCATGCTAACTAATTTGCAGAGAAACATATAATTAAGTTGATGGAGTATTGTATTTAACAATGGAATTAGAAATTAGGTTATCTACACATAAATTCCTAACTCCTATAATTTCACATTATACTAAATGAATGAAAAATTCCTATCTCCTATAATTTCACATTATAGTAAATGAATGAAAACACTGAAGAATCCATGCACAAACTCAATAGACAAAATCAATGAAACTGAACAGAGCCAAAAAGTTCACCTGGTATGTCAAATTCCTCGCCTCCGGTGCCCACTCCTCAGCAATCCTCTTCCTAACAAGCTCGGGGTCCACAGTAGGCGGTATTCTTATATCAAACCCGGCCTCGGCCTCCGAAGGCTGCACATTCATCGCAAACCCCTACACAAGCATACAATCAAACACCTTATGATCAAAACACCAAATGACCCATCACAACACAAACAAACACGCAATAACCAGTACTTCAAACTCACATCGCCAGAAGCAATCCCAGATTTCAAATAAACCGGATTGACCGAAATAACCTCCGAAAGGGCGGCCTTCCCGGCTTTGACCACATCGAACTGGGCCGCCCGAAACCGAGTCATAACCTCAACGCTCTTCATCAAATTCTCCATCGCTCCATTGTCGTACAATCTGGACCCGTGCCCGGGAGCGCCCTTCGCCTTGACGATCAAATTCCACGGAGTCCGATCGGCGTAGAAAACCCTAAACTCGTCGCCAGGGTTGGCCTGGCCTTCGTCCAGCATAAACCCGACGTTCAAATCCCGAAACTCCTCGGAAGCCGCGAACTTGGCGACGCCGTCCAGGCCGCCGATCTCCTCGTCGGGGACGAAGGACAGGTGGACGGGGCGGATTGGGGCAAAGTCGGCGGCTTTCAGGGTTCGGATGGCCTCGAGGTACTGGATGGCGATGCACTTGTCGTCCTGGGCCCCACGGGCGAATATGCGGCCGTCTGCGGTGCGGTGGGCGGAGAAGGGGGGGTGGGCCCACTTGTGTGACTCGGCGGGGACGGAGTCGAGGTGGGAGTTGAGGAGGAGGGAGGGGAGGGAGGGGTGGGAGCCAGGCCAGGTGAGGAGGAGGAGGGGCTTGGATTTAGAAGGCGTGAAGTGGAGGGTTTGGATTTGGAGGTTTAGGGTTTGGGCTATGGCGGTGAGGAAGGAGACCGGGGCGGTGTAGTTCGGGTTCGGGTGGGCCGTGTTGATCCGGAGGTAGTTTTGGAAACGACTGATGGGCGTGTCGTGTTGGTGTTGTTGTTCTGAGTGGGCCCCTCCGGTGGCGGCGAGTACGAGGACGATTGCGAGTGTGAGGAGATGGTTGGACATGGTGGCGGTGGTTGGGGGGGCGTGGCCAATATAACAGTAATTACCGGTTTAGTCGTTTGCGTTCAGTAACTCTACAGTCACTTCAGCTCTACATTTTGTGTTTTTGGTTGGCGCGCTCCTCGACAAAATAATAAAAAATTAACTGTGTCTGATGGATTCGGCCTTAGGATCAACTAAAATGCAATAATTTTTAGAATTCTGCTCCGATTTTTCATATTTTAATGTGCTTAAATCTTGGGATTAAACTTTTTTCATATTAAGCAGATAATACAAAAAATTAAGGTCCATATTTGTTGGGTAACGTTTTTGGCACTTTAATTTTCCCTTCTAACACACGTATGTAGTACTTATACAAAGACTATATATAATTGTAAGGGATTTATAATTTAAGTGGTTAAGACTATTTTCAATCATGGGCCACATAGGTTAAATATAGCTCTAAAATAATACAAAATTCATCTCCAACCATGGGATAAAAACAAATTTGGAGGGCCACATTTAGTTACTTAGCCCTCTAACCAGGCCACTTGTAGCCCAGCTATAGCCCATACCAAATTTTCTTGTGGGCCTAATACATGTGCTTTTCAAGAAGAGAAAGTATCACGCATGGGTGTGAGTACATAACATCTTGTGCAACTACAAATCCAAAGGCTAACATTAAAGCGCAATGACATCATCAATGACGTTAGCTAGCCTTTTTATTTATTTTAAAAATAGCTTTTTTAAATGTATTTAAATACGCTTTTTTTTAAATTAAAAAAAATGGATTTGAAACGTTACTTTTTTTTGTTACAAATTCTATCACATTCTCTACTTCAATTGGATTTGAAACATTACCTTATTTTATTGCTGACTCCTACAAAGCCTAGGTTTTCATAGCAATACGATATATATTATAACACATAATCTATTTCAATAATTTTTTAATATATGATTTTGGGCCAAAATCTAAGGCTTTATATATTGGACCATATGTTTATTAAGCCTTGGGCCTTGATATTTTCAATGTAGGAGAGGTTTTGGGCTAAAACCTTGAAGGCTTTACTTATTTAGGGTTCTGAGTAGGGAGTTTGCATGCAAAATATTAGCCAGTGTCTTATTTCTATTGGCAAAGTGTTTGGCTAGATGGGTGAAGAAAACACTTAGTGCATCTCTACCCATGTAGGCTAAGAGCATTTCCAGCAACAAACCCTTGCCATGGCAAGGGGGGCTAGGGCTGACACTATTCACGTGAATAGTGGTTGCCCTTGCCTTTTTTAGCTATGTGTGTTTTCAGCAATCAAACCCTTGCCATGGCAACTACTATTCATTTTTTTTGTTTTTTTCACAATTTTTTTTACTTAAACAATTATTTTGGATAATATTTTCGGGCAAGATTTTTGGGTTCCTACGTGTCAATACTATTCATATCAGATAAGATTTTCGGTTTCACATTTCAGATAAATTTTAGATAAATTTCAGATACATTTCAAAATTCAAATTTCAGATACATTTCAAAATTCAAATGTCAGATAAATGTAAAATTTCAAATTTCAAATGAATTTCAAATTTCAGATAAGATTTTCACCCTCTAAAATTGCGCCACGTGTCATCTCTATCTGCCTAAATTATTCTATAAAACCAGAGGCTCACCTTATACCTCCCACACCATAACTTCTCTACATTTCCATTTCTCATATTTTAGATTTCAATCTCCATTCTCAATGGAAGACATGGAAGAGGTTTTGGAGAGACAAGAGCGAAAAAATTAGAGAAAGAATGCGTAGAAGAGCTGCAAGCAAGAGGGTGCAGAGAGAACTAGATGAGCAACTTGGCATAGCTGTGGCTTTGCTTGAGGAAGAAAAACAGAGCCGCCGTGGTTCACGTGAAGGTCGTCGCCCGAATGTGGACAGACATAGACATTCTCGGGGTAAGAATCTTCTAGAAGATTATTTTATCCCACAATCTGTATACTCTGATGTTGATTTTCGAAGGAGATATAGAATGCAACCCCATTTATTCAATAAAATCATGCATGATATTTGCAATTATGATGAATACTTTGTTCAAAAGAAAGATGCTGCTGGAAATTTGGGACTTCTTCCCGAGCAAAAGTTCACAGCAGTGATACGAATGTTAGTGTATGGGTCATCTGCTGATCAGGTGGATGAGGTTGTCCGTATGGGGAAGTCCACTATTTTGGAGGCCTTGGTGCGATTCTGTGATGCAGTGGAAACTCTATACACAAGGGACTACTTGCGCAGACCTACGCCCAGGGACCTGCAAAGGCTTCTACAAAAAGCTGAGATTCGAGGATTTCCTGAAATGATTGGCAGCATTGACTGCATGCACTGGCAGTGAAAAAAATTGTCCAACTGCTTGGCAAGGGGATTACGGAAACAAGAAAGGGCAGAAATCAATCATCCTTGAAGCAGTTGCTGGATTCGATACATGGATTTTGGCATTCTGAGGTCGTTTGGCTTGCCAAAATCGCATTCAAAGTTTGGTAGTTAATTTTCGGAATAAATTCTGTTTTTCAGTTTTAATGTAATAACTTCCCTAGCAGTTCAAGGGTTGAGAGATGTGTATTTAGACATATTTGGTGAATGTTTTTCATCATCTCAGATTTTAATAAAATTATCCCAAAAAAAAAAAACAATGAAATGAAAGGCAAGCAAACAAAGAAATGAAAGGCAAGCAAACTAACTTAATGGTTTTGATCATTTAACCAATCCGTGTTGCTAGGTCCATCGTCACGAAAAAGCTTTCGTCTCATAACATCCCTTCGTTCTAGCTTCCAAAATTGTTTTGATTCGGGGGACATATGGCTTGTATTCATGGCCATGGTTTCCTGATCCTTTTTTTCAATGTTTTCTTGGCGTACATACTACTTTTCTTTGCGTATATACTCCCTTTCTTTTGCATATTCTAGTTGAATTGCCATATCATGCTCTTGTTGTTTCATATCCATTTCAATCCTCATGGCTTGGTGCTTTGAAATTTCCTCCAAAAATTTAGATGCATTCTTCGTAGAATTACTCCCTCTCTTCGCCTTCGCCGCTTACCTCCCAATAGACCTAGGCTCCCTTTCGATAGGTGAGTCTTAACTCATCGGGGAATCCATAGGTGAATCCGATGTCGGTGTCTCATGGAGTGGCGTTTCGTTCAACACCACCTCTGGACCCGTTAGAATAATTTGGAATCTCTTACAATTCTTCACTGCCTCCCAACATTGGGTATGAGTGAAGCTTTTTTTGCCTTGCCCAGTAGCACCAAACCACATTTGTGCTTGCATAATCTATAATAAAAAAAAATGGAAATGCAAGAAACTTTAAAAAATATTGTCAATGCAACATGTATAAAAAAGAAAATAATGGAAATGCAAGAAACTTTAAAAAATATTGTCAATGCAACATGTATAAAAAAGAAAATAATGGACAAAGTGTTTTTCATTCTAGCTGCTTCTAGGTGGTTAGTCAGATTGGGCTCTGGATGGATCATGGGCACAACTTACGTACCACATCTAAGCCCAACCGCTTTTCCCTTTTTTTTTTTTTTTTTCCATAATATTTCTTGAAATTCAGTTCGGGAATTATCATTGGCACTCCAAAAGAGTCATAATGCAATCCCCGTCATAATAACACAAGGGATAAATTGCAATAGAGATGTATGATGATTTTTTTGGAGCGTCAATAGAAGCTCCTCTTTATATTTGTAACAAGAAATATCCCTGGAGTAAGAGCTAAGTTGATTTTAACTCTCGTAAGAGCATTTCCAGCAACAAACCCTTGCCATGGCAAGGGGGGGGCTAGGGCTGACACTATTTACGTGAATAGTAGCTGCCCTTGCCTTTTTTAGCTATGTGTGTTTCCAGCAATCAAACCCTTGCCATGGCAACTACTATTCATTTTTTTGTTTTTTTCACAATTTTTTTTACTTAAACAATCATTTTGGATAATATTTTCGGGTAAGATTTTTGGGTTCCTACGTGTCAATACTATTCATAACAGATAAGATTGAGTAGAAGGAGAAGGAGAAGAAAATGTACGAGGATTTGGTGTTAAAAGTGAAGAGCATTTGTTGGTATTTATAGAAAGTAAATTCAGTATTTTTTTGGAATTTAAAAAAAAAAAATTCAATTTTTTTTCAATTTTTTATTGCACAAAAAATCGGAGCCGTTGGATTGCTGGGAAAAATTGAATCGGAGAGCCCAGCTTGCGCCACGTGGAAGAGAGCCGTTGGGGGACTGTAGCGGGGCGCGTCAAATTTTTTTTAACGTTGGCGCGTGTGCTACACGCACCAACGTTAAAAAAATTTGAACGTCAGGGCTGACGTCAGCTCAAAACGAGTTTTGGCCCTCGGGCCAGCCCAGTTCGCTGGGTCCCACACCTTGCCCGGGCTGGGTTTTGTTGCTGGAAACGAGTTTTTGGGCTTTCCCCCCCTAGCCCTCCCCTTGCCCTTGCTGCTGGAGTTGCTCTAAGGCAAGGCAAGGGCTGGTACTATTTACATGAATAGTGCCAGCCTTGCCTTAGTTGGTTCCACCCTTGGAAGGCTTGCCCCGGCAAATACTATTCATTGTACTTTATTTTCTATTTTTTTTTTATACTTACCATTAATTTTGATAAGCTTTTCAGATAATATTTTCGGTTGCCACGTGTCACTCTTTATTATAAAATTATCACCTCAAATTTCAGATAACATTTTCGGATAAAATTTTCGGATAAGATATTTGGTTGCCACATGTCCATGTCAGATAAGATTTTAAGATTTTTTTAAAAAAATTTATAATCTCATATTTCAGATGAGATTTTCACCCTATAAAATAACGCCACGTGTCCCATGTCAGATAAGATTTTTATATTAAAAAAAAAAATTATAATCTCATATTTCAGATCCACGTGTCATCTCTATCTTCTCAATCCCTCTATAAAACTACACCATCAACTCATACATCTCACACCACATCTTATCTATTCTTTCAATTCTCAGATTTTACAAAACATATTTTACTCTCAATGTCAAACTTGAGAAGGGTGTTGGAGAGGCAAGAGAGAGAAGAGGAAGAAATCCGGAGGAGACGTGCTGAGGAAGATCGGGAGGCCGATGAAGAAGAGGTGGAAATGCTTGTAGCCTTTGCTATGCTTAATGAATCAAGGCAACACCACCGTCGTCATGCCCAGAATGTGGATAGACGTAGGCAGTCTCGTGGTAAGAATCTCATGGAAGATTACTTTATCCCAAATTCGTTATATCCTGTTTCTAAGTTTCGAGAGAGATATAGAATGCAGCCACATTTGTTCCAAAAAATCATGCATGATATTTGTAATTACGACACATACTTCATTCAGAAGTATGATGCTTGTGGAGTTTTGGGTCTTCTCCCAGAGCAAAAACTTACAGCTGCTTTGCGGATGCTTGCTTATGGGGCATCTGCAGAGCAGGTGGATGAGATTGCAAGGATGGGAAAATCAACTATCCTAGAATGCTTGGTGAGATTTTGTGATGCCGTAGAAAATCTCTACACGAGGGAGTACCTTCGCAGACCTTCTCATGCGGTCCTACAAAGGCTTCTAAAAAAAGCTGATACTCGAGGTTTCCCAGGAATGATTGGAAGTATCGATTGCATGCACTGGCAGTGGAAGAATTACCCAACTGCCTGGCAAGGAGACTATGGGAATCGAAAGGGCAAAAAAAGTATAATTCTGGAGGCCGTAGCTTCATTCGACACTTGGGTTTGGCATGCATTCTTCAGAGTTGCCGGATCTCAGAATGACCTCAATGTGCTTGGTCAATTCCCAGTATTCAACGATGTATTGAGAGGTCATTCCCCCCAGATCACGTACCAAATCAACAACACTGTATACTCTGGTGCGTACTACCTTGCCGACGGAATTTATCCTAGGTGGACGACATTCGTGAAAACAATTCCGAATCCTCAATCCCAGAAGGAAAAAAGCTTTG
>NW_018921266.1:822905-843838 GCF_002207925.1 Prunus avium
CGAATCGTGGAGCGGCGTCTCATTCAACACAACCTCCGGAACAATGCAAAAGATTTTGAATCTCGAACAATTCTTCATAATTTCCCAACATTGGTGACTTTGGAAACTTTTTTTGCCTTGTCCCGTGGCACCGAACCACATTTGTGCTTGTATGATCTATTTTTCTCCCAATAGGTCTTGGCGCATGTGGGAGTGGTGAGTCTTGATCCATTGGGGAGTCCAATGGCGAATCGGTTGTCGACGAATCGTGGAGCGGCGTCTCATTCAACACAACCTCCGGAACAGTGCAAATGATTTTGAATCTCGAACAATTCTTCACAATTTCCCAACATTGGTGACTTTGGAAACTTTTTTTGCCTCGTCCCGTGGCACCGAACCACATTTGTGCTTGTATGATCTATTCAAAATAAATAATTGGAAATGCAACCAAAAAATGAATATGCAACAAAATATAAACAATTTAGAAATGCAAGAACTAAAATGATTATACAACAAAAAAATAAATATGTAAGACAATCTAAACAATTTACAAATGCATGCAAAAAAATTATTATGCAACAAAATATAAATAAATTAGAAATGCAAGAAAATATAAATTTAATATGCAAGAAAAAAAGTTATGTTCAATTGAATAAAACGAGAATTATAAATATTTTATCTCATCGGTAAGATTTTGACCGCTTCTCATGTTGTCCCTCGCTTTTGTCATAACTCTTTATTCAAAATTTTCCACCTGGATTGCAAGGCTATTTCCGTCCGAGTCAAACCGGATCTAGCTGCAAATTCTTCATGAATTTTCTCCACATATGAGAAAACTTCATCTCATTGCCTGTTATAGGACAATGACTAACTTTCACCCAAGACTCACACAACACAATATCTTCCACAGTAGTCCAAGAGCCTCCGGCTTCGACAGAAGAGGCCATTTGTTTTTTGATACAAATGGAAACTAGTAGAAAAATGTGAGTGAAATGTAAAAAATATTTGAAGGAGAAGAGTGTGTATGAATATTTGGTGTGGAAAGTGAGTAAAATTGATAGGTATTTATAGGGAAAAAATACAGTATTTTTGGGTATTTTTTATAAAAAATTTAGACTTTTTTTGGAATTTTTTTGTCCAAAAAAAAGAGGGCCGTCAGATTTCTGTGAAAAAAGCCATCGCAGCGCCCAGGAAGCGCCACGTGGCATTTTTCCGTTGGGCCCTATCAGGTGCTGACGTCAGCGAACGAAAGTCAAATTTTTTTACCATTGGCGCGTGAAATTCATGCGCCAACGGTGAAAAAATTTGAACTTACCGCTCGCTGACGTCATGCCTGACGTCAGCGCCTTTGGGCTGCTGCCCAGGCAAGATCTGCCCGTGGGCTTGCCCAATTTGATGGGACCCATCATTTGCCCGGGCCATTTTTCTTCCGCTGGAGCATCTTTGGGCTGCCTTGGGGGGCCTTTTGCCCAGTCTTGTGCCAAGGCTGGAGATGCTCTTAAGTGTGGGCAGTTGCCCATAGTAGGCATGTATTGGGTCCACCACTGCATGATGAGGACTGTGAATACTAGAGTCGTTCTATGGTGAGAGTCATATATGCATCATAGATATGAACCTTCATATTAGCCACAAGATTCATCTGAATAATAATTGCACTTAAGTTTAATGAAATGATCTTGTGGCTAATATGGAGGTCCACATGAGGAGTCCATATATGGCACCCTCACTATAGAATTTCGAGTGAATACCATTATTTGCCTAAAATAGGTGGGCTTAACCAATGTTGGGCCAAGCTGATATAGCTAGATCAGGCCCCAGACCGTAAAAGGAGCCGCAGCCTCATCGCCCCACCTTCCGATACAGAAGGTCAGAGAAATGGGCCTTGTCCCATTTTGAAAAAGGATTGATTTGGGTGTTTTTGTCGCAGGATTGATTTGGGTTTTTTTCGGTCGCAGGATTGATTTGGTAGCCATGGCCATTGCCGCAGCAGCAACAGCGACAGTGACAATGGCGCTGGCGAGGCCAACGTCGAATGTCTTGCTGACAAGTCACAGGGCTAGGTGGGTCTTCACTCCATTTGCTGTTTCTTCTTCCTTTACTTCGTCTTCTTCTTCTTCAAAGCCTTCAAGAGCCCTCATTCTCTACTCCAAGCCCGGGTGCTGTTTGTGCGATGGCCTCAAAGAAAAACTTCAGGCTGCCTTCTTACTCGCTGGCCCTGATTCTCTTCACGACGTTGATTTACAGGTAACCCAATGAATATTTATTTAGTTTTGAACTTTTAACATTTGTATTTCAAGCTTTTCCTCTGTTTTCAATAAAGTTTGTTGTATTGGGTTTAATTCAGATAAGGGATATTACGAGTAATCCAGAGTGGGAAAGAGCTTACCAGTATGAGATACCAGTGTTGGCAAGAGTGCTTTCTGATGGCACTGAGGTTAGTCCCTTCAATTTGGTTTTCTTGGGTCGGCTTTAATTTCAACTTTAATTCCTGTAATGTGCTGTTTTTTCATCCTGAAAGCTTCCAATTTCCGTAATTTATTGCTGTACCAAGCGACTTGGGAGCTTTTTCTGTATTATTATCCTTTAAATAGAATACCGCTAATTTCACATGTTGAGGGAATGACACTCAAATGACACTCAACTTAAGCATAAACATATTCTAAGCTTTATCATTGTACTTCTGAACTTGACCCTGTGTTGGAGCAACCCCATTTTATGTTAAGCATCAACCCCATTTTAAGAGTAGCAATAACTTTTAGAATAATCGGAACAATGAAATGATCACACAAGCACTTTAACATATTTTGACAAAGAATTATATAGAAAATGTCCAGTGGCCAACTTAGCAACGTGTTGCCTCATCCGAGATCACTAGGGATGAACTTGTGCAAACTATCCTGGCCAACCCAAAATCTAGACTGGACTATAGAAGACTTTGATTTGGAATTGGATAAATCTGTGGCTGCTTTGGTTTGAACAATCCCAGCCAGAATTTAGTTTGGGCTGATAAGGGTTGAGGTACCTGCAGCCTAAGCCTGATAGGCTGATCCATAGCACAACATGAGGCCTAGTTCCAAAGTATACTACTTCCCTTCTGTAATAAATTGAGTAAGGATTGTATGGATTTTCTTATTAGTTGAATTGTTGGGGTTTGATATCATTGTATTTTGTTCTATCCTATTTAGTAATACAATGAAAAGCTTCCCATCCACAAAAATCTTTTGATGATGCTACCTTGTATTGGATTATTGTACCCTCTATATTAAACTTCGCTTTGATAGTAGTTTTCCAGTAACCATGCGCAATTAGGCGCAAGTTCTAATGAGTTTGATGGCCATCATGACACCAGAGACAGATTTAACATTCTTTTATTGGCAATGATTGATTGAGTCAATTCTTTGAAGATGAAACTATTTTATTGGATTGGCTGTATAATGCAGTCAATTGAGAAACAATAAAGAAGGCATTAAGATAAGATTATAATGCCTGGATTTTGGCTTTGGGTGTATGTGATTTGATGATTCTTATTAAACTGTCTTATGTATCCTAGGATTAGAAATTGTAGGAATCATGTTGCTCTAAAGACTGGACATCCCATCAAATTGTACTGTAAAGTTATCAAGTGAACCATGTCTCATGGGAGTCAATTGTGTCATGGCTTGTGGGCTAGCCCTTATAATTGAGGCAAAGGCTCCATTGAGTTTGGTTGGGTTAATGCTATGCTGAGTGATGGGTGATTGTAAATGGTACCTATGATTCATTCTTTTTGTTGTGGAACTTAAATCTAATTAACTTTTCTGTGTAAACATTGCATTCAATACCAGCTGATTAAACCAAGTTCATTTTTTAACATTGGAAAAGGCTTCGTATGCACATGCCAAAATCATATAATGTGTTCCATTATCCTTTGATATTTGTCTTTTGAATCAATGTGGACATGCCTTTATGTTTCCCATGTTGTTTGTAGTTGTCCTTCACTACATATTACCTTTTCTAATAAATTCTAATGGGATGATTTTCAATTTTCATGCTTTATTTTTGCTTTCTTGCTTTTCTCCTGCACTTGTGAACTGTCTTGTCGCACATACAATTCTGACTCTAAATGCTTGCTGACAGATGCAGATCCTTTTTACATCTCTAGTGGCGCAGATTTTTTGTTTTCGTAATAGCCACGAACAAATTTTGCCAGTCATAAATGTCTGATTATAGTTTGCTTTTTTCCTTGTGCATCATTGCGAGGATATGGTTTCAGTCGTTAATCTCTTTTAAAAATATATTTTTTTGGTGCTTTGCCATGTTTCAAGCAATTACTTTGCTTTAGATGGTGGATTGACAATCAAATAAACAGCCAACGCAATTATTGATGGGATTGTCTCTATGAGGTGGCCTATCATGCTTGAAGCATCTCAAGTTTTCTTACCCTTACTGTTTCCTTTTAGCAATGCTGAGAATTTGTGTATATGGTACAATACTTCAACTGCATTTCCTCAGTCTGAAACTTCAAAGAATTCAAGTTAGATCTTTTTTGTTTTGTTTCGATGAATCACATTTGTGGTTTCATCTGACGAAAATATCGAATTATTTTCCAGGAAACTCTACCTAGATTATCTCCTCGTCTCGGAGTGGAACTGGTTCAGAAGAAAATAGCTGCTGCCTTAAAACATTAGTGGGTTTTGGACCCGGTGTAGAAGTGAAGTTTTGTCATTGGCTATTTGGCATATATCTTGAATTATAAAGGAATTTGTAGTTCACATCAACTTTGTAGCCAACTTATAGTGAATGGCCAGACAAATTTTCTTTTGACCCTTCTTTCTTGATCCCTTTTTGTTCTTCTGCCTTTATTTCCGTTACAGTTGACTGTGTTTTCTATCAAAGAAAAATGTAGATGAAACTACATATGCAAGATGGACACTTAACCCCTTCCTTTCTCATCCTTTCTCAATAATTGGTCTCTGGGGGGGTCTGTGGAAGGAGACATTAGACTAACCCACAATATAAAGCAATTTTATATTTCTCGAAAAATAAATAAATAAATAAAAA
The DNA here is from genome assembly GCF_002207925.1 of Prunus avium. The sequence goes on from NW_018921266.1 coordinate 827,925, forward strand.
GTTTAAAATGTATCATTGAGAAGGTGGTCCATTATCTATAAAAAGAAAAAGAAAACGTTTTGAAAGTTGCAAGATTTGTTTGAAATCACAACCCTTAAACAAGTTCCACAATTAATTCACTCACTTTTGTTGACGTAGACGGCTCTGTAGTTTGTTCTCATGCTCATACTGACATGATGATAATGAATCCGGATCCTCTATTCTGATTTTCTCTGTCATGATCTGCCTGACTTTCGTTTTCGCCTCATTGAAATTTAATATAAGGAATTTAAACTGGACACATCATCCTTGAAATAAAAAACTAAATTTACTCCTAATTAAAAATGAAAAAAAAAAAAAACCCCCCATTTTGCATTGGAATTAAAGAAAGCAAATTCTTTGATCTTCAAGCATTATTGCAATTCATGGAAAAGTTTTCTTGTCCGCTTTAATCTCTCCTCTTGCTTTCTTGTAAGAAGACAGATTTCCATCACTTTATTTTCCTATCACTCTCTTTTTCGAAATCTTTATTTTCTACAACATTACAAGGATCAAATCGTCACCCTTTTGAATGAAAATGAGTTATCCATTTTAAATCATTCTTTTTTCAGTGGATATTAAAGATAGGATGCAGTATATGTCACTCCAATATTTTGACATAAAAAACTTATAAATAAATATTCATAATTAAGACATTATATTGAGAAAAATGCCCTATTAAAATGAGAAAGAAAAAAAAAAGATTTTTGCTTGTCAAGTCGCTACTATTTTTTTTTAAAAAGGAAACATGACAATGATACTTACACAATTAATTAATTATGCAAATATAAATATTATTATTATTATTATTATTATTCAAAGGGAAAAAAACTAAAGGAAACGCAATCATTGATTATTGCTTATCGGAAGTTGATGAACTCAACTTTGCCATTAGCACTTAAAAAGATGAGGTAAAAGGGGATTACACGCAAAGGTCCTTTCATCTCATACATTACGCAGAAGAGCAGGAAAGTTGATTAAATTTTAAATCACACCACAATCAAAAGTATACCAAAAGTAATAGATATGCTTATATTTCTTTGACCAAACTTCTCTTCACTAAAACTGATGCATCCGCTGCCTTCTTTCTTTGTCACTCACTTTTTCTTAAAGTGATGAGGAGTTAAATAGTGGTTGTTCCAAACACTTCACAACTTGATTAGCTAGCTAGAGGCATCTCTGTCTAGCATGTTAAGATCATTTTAAAGCTTCTTTATATTGCTGTTAATTTCCCTTCTCATTAAAAATGATGAGTCAATTCTCCCTCTCCTTTAAACCGCCCCACATTATTCGGCCATGAATCGCCAAATGTTCACATATATATAGAGTCATCTCTATTGATGGATATGTTTAGTTAAGAAATTTCTTACGGAATTTCATCGATCCAAACATTCTATTTTTCAAGTCTTTATAGATCATCCTTATAATAAATAAAAAGTTAACAAATTTGGAAGCAGTTAAGATACCTAATTGTGACTCATAAAAATAGACAAATACGGTGTTTTAAGAAAACACTAAAATGAAGACCATTTAATTAAGTGGTTAAATGAATTCAAATTCAAGTGATTTTTCTGTGATAATTTTTTAGAGTGTACCTAAAAAATAAACAATTTAAATTAATGAAATATAAGGTAGAGTGAGCCATATAAACATATCCGTAACATAAGACACCCCGACAAGCATGCAAAACATTTCAAACATAATGCTCTTTTTTCTACACAAGGCTTTGACATGTTTCTAGCTTGAAAACGATAAGATTGAAAAGAGAGAGAAAAAAAACACTTATCACATTGATCAAAATTCAGAAGCGGCGCATGGATTAGCATAATCTTATTTGTTTTTTGATTCACGCATCTTCATGGTGTCACGATCTTCCTGATATTATTCAAGATATCTTGATTGAAAATCTGCTGTAATTTTTTTCAATGAATACATTACTTTTCTCAATCAAAAACAAAAATATCAGAAGGTTTCTTTGACCCAAGTCATATAGTACATGTCCCATGTATGCACGAGTTGCAAAGGGATGTGTATTTCCCATTTAGGTAACCAAAGGGTCCCTGCAACAACAAGAAAAATTAAATGGTAGGGCATAGTCTGATTGGTAATTCTGATCTCCTACAAAGAATTAAAAAGGCTCCAAGTTTGTGGCACAGATCTTTTTTGATTGATTAACAAATGTTTTAAAAAATTATACATATATAAATACTTAGTCAAGTTGATTAGAGCGGATGTGCTTCCCACTATGCACCGAGTTCGAATATCCCTTATGGTAATTTAGATTATATTAAAGTAAAATATCGATTGCATAAAAAATAAAAATAAAAGATATATAAATCTCAATAATGGTACAGTTAAAAGCTCAATTACTTAATGGATTACGGAGCATGACCTGTCCTCATCATGCATGCTAAATGGGAAGCAACTATTGGTGTGTTTACTTGCTAATTAGAAAACTTATAAAATTTAGATGTAGACATCAGCTTTTTGCTAATTTTATCCAAAACAAAATTTTGACCCCTACCTTCCTCTATCTTGCTTAACCAAAAATTACACTGATACATATTTAGCAAAACCAGTAGATATAATAGTTGGTGTTTACTGTAAATTGGTTTAAGAACTTTTGTGATTACAAAAAAAAGTTGGTGATGGATTGTTTGCCTAATTTTTTCAAGAAATATCCAGAAGTTCTTTAAGATGAGATCGACCCCTCCTGAAAAGAGACAAACAAGATATTAAAGCTACCTCTATATTCATTGTAAAATGAAACTCCCATACACAACCAACCAGCACAATTGAAGCACAAAGACACAGAAAAGCACAATTGCACATTCGTTTATCAGTAATGACCGAAGCAAGCATACTTTCAAAGACAGGGCCATGCATATCCACAAGGATTGCAAAATAAAACCCTTTTTCTTGAAGTGGGTGTTGGTATAAGTGGCTCTATACAAGCGATAATGCATACGTCTCATATAAAGAATCCAACAATAATATAAATACAGTATAGGTGGACATAATAGGACCAGTGACACAATAAAGGGTTTATTATCCTATCATAATTAATCTTTTTTTTCTCTATAAGAAGGCCATTGCATGCACCTTTTAATTTCATCCCCAGTCAACCAGTTCCACTTCTCACCAGGAAGAAATTAAGTTAAATCAAGAGAGAGAGAGATGGCATATGGGCAGTTTGGTGTTATGTTGAATAAGCTGAAACCTTACTTGCTTGTTGTGAGCTTGCAATTTGGGTCTGCAGGGCTGTACATAATCAGCATGGTTACTCTCAACCATGGCATGAACCGATTTGTTCTCATCGTCTATCGCAATGCTGCTGCAGCCCTCTTCCTTGCTCCTTTCGCCTTGGTTCTTGAAAGGTTTCTATCTCTTATTAGTCACATTTAAGTAAAAATAATCTGAAATTAATTAAGTTTTTTCTCTTTGAATTAATTTTCATTTGTTTTACAGGAAAACGAGACCAAAAATGACGATTTCCATCTTTTTGCACATAATGGTGCTGGGATTCCTAGAGTAAAGATCTCTCACTAACAAGCATACTAAGTATTGCTAATCATATATGAATTTCACGTCTGTAACAAATGCGATAATTAAATGTGGTACATGTAAAGTTTTAAACTTAAAAAAGAAAGAGAAAAAAAAGAAGTGGTACAGCTGTCCCACAGGTTCCCAATCATGTTACAGTTGAATGTTGATCGTGACTAGGAGGAGCAAACAGAGATAGGGGAGTCCAATAATGCTAATGCGTATGACTTGGATTTTTTTATTTCATTTTTAATACGTATTCACCTGATTGTGCAGGCCAATTGTTGATCAGGGGTTTACATACTTGGGGATGAAATACACATCGGCATCATTTACATCTGCTATCATGAACGCCGTCCCGTCTGTCACCTTTGTTATCGCAGTTATTTTTCGGTAAAAATAAATGAATTAGATTCATTCCTAATTTATAATTCGGAAAAATAAGTATTCGTCTAACAACATAAGTTCCGAAAAAGAAAAAAAAAATCTCCGCTAAACCATAATATAATAACATGTGGGTTATAAAATTATGCAGGGTAGAAACTGTAAAGATGAAAGAGGTACGCAGTCAAGCCAAGGTGATAGGAACCCTAGTAACTTTTGCTGGCGCCTTGCTGATGACAGTGTACAAAGGCCCTGTCGTTGACCTCCTATGGTCACACAAAACCAGCAGCCACAGCAGCACCACTACATCCTCCGACCAACACTGGGTAACCGGGACACTCTTCATCCTCATAGGCTGTGTTGCTTGGTCCTGTTTCTACGTATTGCAAGTAAGTATTAATTGCATGATCAGTAATTAAATTATGTTTGCATGCATGTAATATGAAGCTTAATTATTATAAGGATATATGTGACGTGATTGACGTTAATTTACGTATCTATCCAGTCCATAACAGTGAAGAAATACCCAGCAAACATCTCACTTTCCTGCTTGATATGCTTGGTGGGAGCGTTGCAAGGTGCAGCCGTGGCAGTTACTGTAGAGCGTCGTGCTAGTGCGTGGGCGGTCGGCTGGGATTCGAGGCTCCTAGCGCCTCTCTACTCGGTTAGTTCCATATAATGCAACGGGAACACGACCTGCTAACACGAATTGTCATTTTTAAATGTGATTGTGATTTTTTTTTTTTTCAATATGTAAATATTTCTTCATTTTTAACTAATTAGAAGATGCATTGTCAATGATTTAGGGAATAATTGCCTCTGGAATTGCTTACTACGTGCAAGGCTTGGTGATGAAGACTAGAGGCCCGGTTTTCGTAACAGCTTTCAACCCTCTCTGCATGATCATCGTCTCTATTCTGGGTTCCATTATTCTAGCTGAGAAACTTCACCTTGGCAGGTAAAGAAAAAATAAAATAAAATTGGGCTAACATCATATTTCCCCCGGCTTGAATTTTTCTTAATCCTAATCTTCTGGTATATGCCACATTTTATGTTGTGCACGTTACTCCTATATTATGACAAATTCCAACCCTAATTAATTAAAATTATCGATAATGAGGAATAATAATGGCATGTACAAAGTGTGTTGTGATGTCGTCCATCTTGTGACACAACTTTTCTCAGGAACAAAGACTTTAGAGAAGGTATATATCTTTGTGATGTAATCAATCAACTTTAAGCATTGATATGATCTTTATCTGAATAGTTATACATTGAATATTATATTTAATTTCTCTTGGGTTATGCCAGTTGGTCAGGGCAATGAGCCCGCCCAGTTGCACCCAAGTTCAAATATTCCTCCCCTATATGTTAGATTAATTTAGACTATCGTTTATATATAAAATCCCTCTGTTTTTTAATTTTTTTTAAATTTTAAAACTTGATGTGTAGTATAATTGGAGGCGTGATCATCGTGTTTGGCCTTTATTCTGTGGTGTGGGGTAAAAGCAAGGATTATTGTAAAAGCTCAGCAGTGCCATCCAGTCCTGCTATGAAGGATGAAGCTCACGAATTGCCAATTTCTAGTGGAAGTGCTATCAATGGGACTAAATTGGTCATTGACAAAAATGGCAGCGACCAGCCATCGGAAATGCAATATATGGCGGTCCAAAAATAATGCTAATCTTACTTTGAATTTGCGCGTATAAAGAACCAGAAAATGTTTTTTTTAATCTCCCTTTTGAATTTGATTGTAATTATGAATCTATGATTAGCATGTAGCAATCCGCTTCTTTTCTAAGAGCTAGCTTCTTACTATCTAGTTGAAAAACGCTGTCAACAAGCCCCAATAAGAATATATACCCATGCCAATTCTATATAGCTTGCACAATGTTCTCCAACTATTTTCTTCTTTCTTTTCCTTTTCCCTTTTTTGGGCATTTTATTAGATCTTATGAATAATGCTGCATATATTATATACACTCATCATCGCATTTCTCGCATTGGTGAGATTCGGTGGATATTACATAAAGATACAACCAGTAATGTGACCTATAAACGTGAAATAAACAGATTTATTCATAAACTAATATAATTAATATTGATAAAATTTAGAGAAATTGATGTTGTTTGAGAGAATGTAACTTGTCAAATTATCTCTTTATATAGTACATGCCTAGAGTATCAACTATCAGCAAGGTGCACATGTCATGCAAGAATATTAGGTTGATTGGAGATAATTGTCATAAATTGTCAGTTTCCTTTTCAAATTCTCTCACATGTTAATAGGTAGCTAGGGGCCTCTTTCTTCAAACATATCTGATTAGTGGAAATTTGTATTCTGCCGTTTACGGTACAACACTAGAGCCAATCTGACACACCATCTATGGAAAGGACCTTCTTTATTGTGTGGTCTGAGTAAAAAAGACTTGCAATTCCATATGTTTTTTTCAATATAACTTTGTACATTGGGTTTTAAAAATAAAATTCAAAACTGTTAGACGACACCATTGGCTTGTAAATTATATCAGTGGGGTGGGGAAAAAGCAAGTACGCTATTGAAAAAGAAGAAAAGAGAAGTTTGTAGGTGTTGTATCAATCCTTAATATAAGAACTTTTGGTGGATTAAAATCTAAAAATTCTTACAAGTGGTCACTTGCTCTACGGCCATTCGGAAGAATACGAATATAGCATTTGCAAATTGCAAGAAGAAAGAAAAAAAAAAGGAGATTTGCTTCATGCACATGGTGATTGTACTAACAGATGTGCTCCCGTCTTGCAATCTTCTCTTTTTTCTTTTCTTTTTTGAGTATAAGCGATAGTCGAAACTACAGTGTATGAGGTTTTTCACACACACAACTAAGATGTCTTTGGGGTTCGAACCTAAAACCTCTAGTATGCAAATCAAGGTTCTTTTCCACTGAGTTAGACCCGCTGACTCAATCTTCTATTTTTGTTCATCTCAGCAAGATTTGAATCTCTTGGCATAATACGTAATTAAGGACATATTACATGAATAAACAAGATTTTTTTTTTCTTCCTTCCTCTCACCGTAGTTCCAAATTAAAGCATCTTCTCTCACTGCATATCGCCTTACACTTGCAAATTAGAGCACGATGACAGCAAAAACACAATAGAAGTTGGTCAATAAATTTCACCACCAAAAGGAAAAAAAAGGTTGGCCAGTACTTTTGCTCTTTTTTATTTTTTATTTTTGCAATAATTCTAACCACATTCTCTTTTCAAAGACAGTATCAAGACTATAAGGTGGGATTCCACCAACCTGATTAATTGTTTTCGTGGAATCCAAACACGAAACCACAAACTTTATATGTTTGGACTTTGTCTCCCCAGGTGTTTTATACTCATCCAGGAAAAATATTAGTGAAAATACTGTGAGATTATAATATCTATATACATATTTTAAACTTAATAGGTTATTCTTCTCTCTTCCCCACTATATTGCTGTAAGGCAAAGGCATCTTATAAGATGAGGCCACTCTCAAAGGGTTCTAAGCTTGTTATTTCATGAACATATAGGAGCAAAGCACACAGAACATTGCAAAAAAAAAGAAGAAGAATTTTGCAAAATTTGCATAGAATCATAGGACATGCACATGGACGATTTTTGTAATTGGATGTGATTAGCAATTTCTTCGACTCTTTCACAAGGCGACGCATAAAAATTAAGAAAAATTGTAACGCGGGAATAAAGAAAGAAGTTTGTAATCTTAATATATTTATAAATAATAAATAAATAAATAAGGTGATGGAAGTGATTAACTATATATTATGTGATTTGCAGTTTATGAGGAGAGAATCATTTCGTGGCTTGCTTATAAGCCAAAATGCCTGAATGTAGAGAATGGGTTTTCCATTATTAGCCTTAATTTCCGCCCCTTGAATCATTAGTGGCTTGCTGATGGGCAAAGTTATATATAAAGTAGCATGAAAAGCTAGCCATGCTAGAAATTTAGCTAACCTTTTTTTTAATGAAGAAGTGAAGCTAACCTTAACTACTGCGATTTGGGATGCTTTTTAGGCGACATAATTGAAGATTATCAACATGTAGTGCGTTGCCTTGACAAAACTTACCATCCATGTCAATCCCACTAATTATTTGATGAGGAGTGAGGTCATTAATTTGAAGGTCATATACCATGAAAAGTCCCCAAAAAAGAAATTGGTAATTTAACTAGGACATGTCTTAAGTAGCTTATTAGTTGAAGTGGTATCCACTCTTCATAGCACCCACTTCCTCCCAAACTCCACATAAGCTTAGCCTCTTGCGTCTATCATGCTAAAGCACTTAGCCTAAATTTCATTTGGTGGTCAATGAATCGAATCCCCACTTCCAATAAAATAAATATAAAGGAAAAAGGAAAAGCATTTTATTTTCATAGAGATCCACTTAATTAAATCTCTCTCTCTCTCTCTCTCTCTCTCTCTCTTAGTGGCTTGGACATGTACGTATGATTTTGAAATATTGTCTCCTATTTATTTGCTTTTTAGGCTTATAAGAGGAGCATTCCTCATTTTAGTGTTGGCATCCCTCAAAATACAAGTAAATTAATTAGTTGAGGTAGTAGAGAGAGGGACAGAAGTGTTGAATAGAAATATGGGAGACCAAAATCCAACAGGGTCGAAGTTGAGTCCAGTTCTCATCAAGATCAAGCCTTACTTGGCTATGGTCTCCCTTCAATTTGGATATGCCGGCATGTATATCATTAGTATGGTCTCGTTTAAACATGGCATGAGCAACTTTGTCCTCTCAGTCTACCGTCATGTTGTTGCCTTTTGTGTTATTGCCCCCTTCGCCTTTGTTCTTGAAAGGTTCTCTCTCGCTCTCTCTCTCTCTCTCTACCAATTATATATTGGTTTTCTACCCCTTTACAAACAACCATGCATGCATGTATAAGCGCTATGTCACCAAAACTACATTTCAAAAGACTTGAATTATCATACGTGCTAAGAAATTGTTAGTTTTTGTCACAGATTCAAACAAAATATCCGATTCATATATTTACAATTCGACAACATATATGTCAGATTTTATGCCAAAATAATACTTGAATGTTAATGTGCGTACATGTTTCTATATAATATATCTCTTATTTTTCCCTACTAACTTGACCACAATATTGTTTTTCACTCTCTTTTACAGGAAAATAAGGCCAAGAATGACTCTCCCGATATTCCTCAGAATAGTTCTGCTTGGTTTTCTTGAGTAATGCTCTAACTTAATTTTTTTCTCTTCTCCTTTTGATAAACAACTAAAGTTTGGCAAATAAATTTTAGATTATTGCATGTACAATCATCATATATTAATACTTGATTATTACAGGCCAGTTCTTGATCAAAACTTATACTTTCTGGGAATGAAGTACACCTCAGCAACATTTGCATCTGCTGTTGTCAACGTCCTTCCTGCCATCACCTTCATAATGGCAGTTTGTTTCAGGTTTAAAAAGTAGATAATCATATTCCAGGATGCGTAGTATTATTTTAGTGCGTTAATAAAAAGGTTAGTGTACGCTTAAGAGCCAACACATTGGAAGGCACTAAGGGGAATTGGCATATACTATTCCAATCACACGTCATCGTCTTGATTTTTTTTTTGTTCCCTTATTTTTTGATGAAATCATGGTCGACATGATGCCATCATAATCAGTTCCCCGTGAAAGAAAAAACAATTACACCTTTGTTTTTTTTTGTGGAATCTTGTTGATAATTTTTGTGACACATGATGTAAGCCTTGGCCACTACACGTGTTATTTGCTGGAAGAGGAAAAAGAAAAAAACCCCAAAATAAAAAGTTGGGATTCTCTGCTTATGTAATAATTAATACACTGCATGCTAGAACCATATTATTTATTTTAAAAAAATATAATATTCTGAGTGTAAGTATGTTCCTAGAATAAACAATCATATCACCTAGTTGTGTATTAATATTTGTTCTCATTCCTTAAAAATGTCGTTATCGTGCATATCTATATACGAATAATTTTACAAGAATCATATTAATACTTGATCTAAAATCTTAGTTTTTCTAATTGAATTATGATATATAATCATTAATAATGATTAGTTTGCCTAAGTCCTATCCTAATTATGTTATTGTTCTGATTAATCAGGTTAGAGAGTGTGAACGTTAAGAAGCTACATAGCCTGGCAAAGGTGGTGGGAACTGTTATCACTGTGGGAGGAGCCATGGTGATGACACTGTACAAAGGCCCCATTGTGGATATCATACGAGGCCACACACACAGCCACAGCACTAGCACCGACAACTCCACCAACCAGCATTGGGTGGCTGGCCCCTTGATGCTCTTAGCCAGTTGCGGTGGTTGGGCCAGTTTCTTCATCGTTCAAGTAAGTCAAAACATTTACAACATATATTTGCTTTCCAACAGTTTGACAACATAACTACTCAATTACTTACGAAACTATTAAATATTGCGTCACGCATTAAAAAGTCACATACTCATCAAAATTGATAATTTGAAAACATATACGTATATGTCATCATGTCTACCAAGAGAATACTTTGCAACTTGTAAAATTTCGTATGGATAAATGTTTGTGATAAGCTGATCTAATTAAGCTTTTTTATATGTGTTGCACTTCAGTCATTTACTTTAAAGAAGTACCCAGCACAGCTTTCTCTCACAGCTTGGATATGCATTATGGGAGTGTTGGAAGGTGGGGTATTAACATTAGCGGTGGAACGCAAAATGAGTGTTTGGGTTATAGGCTGGGATTCGAGGCTCCTTGCTTCAGTTTACTCTGTGAGTGCACAATACTCTTCCCTATATAACAAGGCTTAGAAACATTGCAGGCATTTGACACACTTTGTATTGATCTTTGTGATTAGGGAATTGTTTGTTCTGGACTCGCATATTATGCGCAAGGTGTTGTGAGTAGGGAACGAGGCCCGGTTTTTGTAACAGCTTTCAGTCCTCTCTGCATGATCATCACCGCCGCCCTAGGAGCCATCGTTTTAGCTGAACAAGTCCACCTTGGAAGGTACAATACTAAAACCTCCATAAAAAGTTTGGATTACGAGGGAATGTTTTCTTACCAGACTGTGAATTGAGATTCACAATCTGACTCTATATAAAAAAAACTTATGTTGCCAGACAGTTCGGCAATAGAACATTTTCCAATACTAACCTCAATAGGGTTGCGGAGCAATGACCATCTTTCTTTTTACTGATTGATTGTTTGTTTGTCTCCTGTGTGCTTTGTCTCAGTATAATTGGAGCCATTTTCATAGTCTTCGGTCTCTACACTGTGGTATGGGGCAAAAGCAAGGACCCTCTAGCCTCAAGCGTACCATTGAAAGATGAGAAAAGCAATAACCTTGAGTTGCCAGTGACGGCTGATCACAACAGCATCAATGGACGCACCTGATCACAAGATTTCATTTTCAAGATCCCTAAACCATATTAAGGAACAATTAATCATGAAGATTGGTCGATGTTCTGATTCGAGAATTGTAAAAGGTTCACAAAAGATTATGTCCCAAATTAATCTTTCTAGGAACCTTCCTTAATTATGTCAGGTTGCATTTAACTACATGCAGTGTATTAAATTTTGACTTATTGATCACATGCACCTTGAGAGTGAATGAAGTGATCAGTGTAATAATTTTAATAATTCTAGCTAATTATGTTTGTTTATGTTTTAATTGTCAATATTCTTCATCCATTTTTTTTTCTTTTATAATTTTTTTTTGTTTAATCGAACAATTTGCAATAATATCTGAAAAGTGAAAACCAAAACCCTCGAATATTCCAGAGTTTTTTCAGGTGTGTGTACTAAATGGGATTGCTTAGAATTTTACTTCACATCACTATATATACGGCCGAATAATATATAAGAATATTGGCCGCAGAAGATGAAGGAGAGAATCAAATACCTGGAAACTTGGATACGGGGGCCAATTTGAATTTTAAAGGGAAAGAAGTAAACGATGATTTCCTTGCTCTCTGTTTACATGAAAGTATAGGACTATACTCCCTCTTAATTAATTAAGAAAGCTTGTTTTGGCTGACATTCTGGTGAAGAAAAACAAAATGATTGCTTTGCGTGGTCATACGTATGCATTTGTTTTTTGTTCTGCATATGGTTGCAGTTGTGTCTGATGGTGTGGCAGCTGTTGAGAGTATTTTACACTGAATGATGAAATCTTTGTCTTAGCATTTGAAAGATCTTGGATCTCCCAATCTATTGCCAATTGATTTTGGATTGAATGCTGACATTCTAATTGTTGTGCACGCGGAAGTGTTTCAAGTCAGTCAATATGATATCGATAAAATAACGAAGACAAGATATGTCATATGCAGATAAACCAACAACACACAAAGGTTCATAAAGAGATTACAGAGGAGTTAACACTCTCACCACAACATGAGATTACAAAGTTCAACTCTCACAACCCAAATCCCAAATACACCAAATCATTCACACTCATAAATAATACAGATACATATGAGCGAAGAACAAATCTCAAATTCTTGCTCACAGAGAAAAGAGACACAGAGAGCTATTACATAGAAGTTACAAACACAAGAAACAAAAAAGGAGAACCAACCTAGAAGTATAGCTGATGTGCAACAAGCCAAAGAAGAGAGACTCTTACACAAAGTTGCATCAACCTACACACTAATACAAAGAGACTTGATTTCTCACAAATTGATTACTCTCTCTCAACATATTCTGTAGACAAAGAGAAGCTTACTTCACTCTCCCACAAGGATGCAACCCACCAAGGTCAGATAGGAGATTCCTCTTCAAATAGGTGATTGCCCTTCCTTTATTTCTCTTCTAAATATGGGGCACCACCACACTAGGAGAATAAGCAAAGAGCCCGGATCTCTTCCTTTCCCAACTCAAAAGAGAGCGTTTCTCTCTTGTAGATATGACGGCCACACTTAACTCCAATATCACTCTCTCCATATGAGGTTCAAAGCAAGTGTATTGGAGAAGGCACCAATGAGTGGTTGATATTAGCCCACATCCAAAAGTCGCATAGCCTACAAAAGAAGCTACACCAACATCTGGCCATTTTTCTAATCCGCTGGAGCCAACATTCTTGATCAGATCCGCTCAAGCTGTTTTGCAAGAATTGAAAGAAAGGACATTATGGAACTTCAAGCGAGCTGTTTTGCAAGAATTGGGCCCATTGCAACATTTTTATCTTCTGATACGATGTTGTAAAATGAAAAGCGTAATCTCGAATTAATGCCCCATGGGTTAGAGCATAGAATGAATAATAAAAAGTTTGGAAAAAGATGAAGGCTTGAAGCTCGTTTAAGATTAAGAGACAGGATTCATAATAAACTATAATAAACTAGTCTCCCAAGCCCCAAATCTCATATTGTTTGGTCCTATAAAGTGCAACCCAGAAGGGGCAGATCCATAAAGTTAGCCAGATTGGGGCGCAAGAACTGGCATATAATTGAGCCCAATTACCTAGACTTTCCTTCCTTTACCCTTTTTTTTTTCCTCCTTTCCTTCTCTCTGATTTCTCTCTCTTCCTGTTCTTGACAACATTTTTTTTTGGTCGGTACTTTGAAAGAATTAGGAGGGAGGTTCATGACTCATTGGTCAAGAGAAGAGAACGGTGTAATTTTAGGTGGGAATCTTGCCAAACATGGAGTCACTAATTGCATACGGAAATGCAATTGCATTGTTTTAAGACTTTTTAAAGCCCACGAAATGCAGGCCTAAACATGTTTTTCTTTCTTATTCAAACAAGGATTACAAAAGGTTTTAAAAAAGAAGGAAATCAATTGGTTCTATTGCTGCAATTTTTTTTTTCCTTCTTCTTTTTTTATTTTTTATTTTTGGTAATTTGCTTCTTATTTTATTTTTTATGATTTGGCTCTTATGATAAGTATTCAATAGCAAACTCGAGGAAGAAGAGGCTCTGCAACGCACGACTCATGATATGATCAATTATGATTTGTTTATATTCAATTTATTTTTATAAAGCTTTTATCCTCTAAAAAATTCATGAGTCCGTGAGTGTTGCTTGCTTTGTCATGCAACCTTATTAAAGTCAACAATGCTCATGAAGATTTAAACATCCTTGCAAGTACTGATTTATAAAGGAGGATGATGACTCAGTGAGGGACATGATGAGATAAATTATTTTTTTTTCGTGACAAAGGGATAGTCTAAACTACTAATTTGAATCAAATAAATTGGCCCGTGATGTCTTAAATGAAAAATTTTCTGTATCGTTTGTCCTTAGAACATGGATGTTTAATTGGCCTCATGCCCTGAGTTAGCGGAGCGATAAAGTTTATGTTCCTATTATCTGTGAATTGATGTAAACGCAACCATTGCCGGGAGGAGGCTGATAATGACATGTCTGTCTGGTTTGGATTAATTAAGTCATACGTGTGGCGTGGTATGTGATTCAGAAACCTTATGTCGTTATTGGTTGATTAAACCAATTGGATTTGAAGGTAAATTCTGAGCGGAAAGGCTAGAATGAGGAGCTAATTTGAGGAGGTTATTTGAGGAGGTGAAATCTCACCATCAATAACCAAAAACAAAGTACATGGGGGGGGGTTGCATTGGGGGGTCCACACCCCTTTTGATTGTGAGATGGGCCTCCTCACATAACCTCCTCAAATTAGCTCCTCATTATAGAAGCTCCCAATTCTGAGAAGGAAAAATCAGAAGCGTACAAATAGTTTTGTACGGTTGAATGGGCTCATTGGATTTGAGTTGAAACTTGGAAGAGAGAGGTTGGTGGATTGTAGCTGCTGGACAAGAAGCCAACGATTCATTGGGGCCGAAATGGGGAAGGCAAGATCAGTTTGTCTTTCACTGTGAGTTAGGCTTTTTAGGCCTTCTACTTTCGAGCTTATTGCCAACTATCAAAATGTCAATTATAATGAAGCTGGATAATAGCTGCAAAGCCTCATGTCCATATCCACCCAACGTACTCACTATTTTGGTGTTGGATGACAAAGACGGTATGCCAAGCCTTTCTTTGTTATTTCTGGTTAATTACAGTATGTCAAATATAAAAGTTATTATGTGTGGCATACTGTGATTGGTCGGGAATATTTACGCTTCAAGTGGTAATGCCCTAAAAACCCGAAAAAAGACAACACTACACTTCATTTCTGGTTTGAAACTCATGACAGTGATCTATATTAGTAAGAAATTAATTTTGACAAAATCACATTTTTATTGTTGTGGAAGAGTTTGCAGTTTTTTGGTGTTATGGGCCTGAGACCCAAGAATAAGAAACAGCCGCTACTAAATTGCCCTGACAAATCTTCTAACAGAGAAGTCCTCATACAATAATACCATGACCTTTTTTTTTTGGTTTGAATAATACCATGACTCCGTAGCCCAGATCTATACTTAAACCCAACTTTACAAAGCTTGTCAGCAACAACATGGAGATGAGACAACCTAACATGGCCAGCCCAAACAACATGGAAATATAGCTAGGGGCTGGCTTGAGGGGTTCAATCCCACCATCAAATAATTTAAAATGTCTTAAGTTTATTGATTTCCTCACATTTGTTAATAGTGGTATTGAACTCCTCAAATAAGTTGTTCACTCTAAACTCCTCGTTATAACCTTTATGTGGCTTGAGGCACCAAATATCATCTCAAATTTTATGTTCACTAATTTTCTGGAAAGATGCCAATGGGTCAGTAGTTCAGCGGTAAGAGCATTTGCGTGCATATCAGTTATCACAATTTGCGCTCTCCTTATATTTATTTCTCTGCCACTATATTTCTGCCAACTAGCTAAAAAAGCTTGACCAGAGGTCAAGATAGAACCTAGCAACAAGCAGGGCTGCGATCAACGAGTCTTTATTATTGGACTTTTCCCTTCAAGTACCAAGGTTGGTTTCAACATTTATCACAAAAAATACAGATGAAATGAACAGCTGAGATTGCTTCCGTATGAACCCAACCGGTGATGATTT
>NW_018921267.1:633-12361 GCF_002207925.1 Prunus avium
AACCCCCCCCCCCCCCCAAATGTGTGTGTGAGTTGCGTGTTTGACACGTTATGTGTCTTTGTTACTAAATTTTATCTATTTCCGTAATTGTTTTGGACTTTTGGTCCGCGTTGTGTTCTTGCATTTTCTGTGCTGAATCCAACCGTATAAAGAACGTGAATTTTGGACGTACGGTTGGAAAGTTATAGGCAAAACATTGGACAGAGGTCGAAACTGAAAAACAGAGAATTCGACTCTGCCCAAAAACGACCGGTCGCTTTTACCTAACGACCGGTCTCCAGACCAAAAACGACCGGTCGCTCTTACCTCACGACCGGTCGCTGGTCACTGTTCACAGCACATTTCCTTTTTTTTTTGTGTTTTGTTTGTTTCTTTTACATTTCTTTACTTTCTTTTTAGTTTTAAATTTGCATTTTTTGCATTGTGGTGTGTTAGTTGAGTGTTCTCTTTGTACTCGAATTAGAACTTATAGGCAACCGACAAGTTCTTCGTGGGATCGACCCCGTACTTACATAATCTATACTTCGATAGATTCGTGCACTTGCGGGTATTTTTAATTGGTTGTTTGCACATTAAATTGTGTCCTTTTAGGAATGCAACAGGTTTATGTCCTTCTCCACTTTGAACCTTGCATATTTGCTCTGAATATCCTCTCTGGAGCATTGGAGAATATCTTGTAGCCCTTCGGTGGATTGGTCTTTGTAGACCACGAATTTCTGGTTCTTGACTGATTTAAGAGCAATAAACTTTGGTAATTCTGCCATTTCTGATGATCTCTCGCTCGCACTTCAATATGATTTTTATTTTTATTTTTATTTATTTTTTACGTATACAAATGTAAACTCACTTCTCTCTTTCTCTCTCTCGTTGCTTGTTGCTTTTCCTAGCTCCAACCTACTGTGCTATTTATAATCAAGCAAACCCAAACCATGCATACAGCTTTCGCTTCTTTTTCTTGCTTTTCCTGGCGTAAATGTTGAGATGTTTAGTACTTTTGACTCAAAAGTTTTGAGAGACCCATAGGCATCATGTGATTGATTAATTGAAACGTTTCCTTTATACAAAACAAATTCATGTGTTTGACGGAAAGGTCATTAATTAATTAATTTAGTACTTTTGAGAAAATCATAGGGATTTGCATTCATTCATGAATTCTGTTATTTCCACACACCTCTCCTATTTTCACACCTACTTTATCTTCAAAATTTGAAAAATAAATTTACCCGCAAGCGCTATCAAAAAATACACTCCAACTCCATCTCCTTTCTCCCTCTTTCTCTCTTCCTCCCTCTCTCTCTCTTCAACAGCCAGGACTCACCCTACCATCTGTCTCATAAAATCACAAAGACAGAAAAACCTACAAAACAAAATACCATATCAAATTCTTTTTTTTTTTGTTGTGGTCTGATGCGAATATCAAATTCAAATCAATATGGTTCATGGTGGAGATCTGGGAGGGTGGTTTGGTGGAGGATGATGGTGGCTGGGGTTTTGAGGGTTGCTTTGGGTTTGGTGACAGAGAGACAAGGGAAGAGAGGGGCGGTGGGTGGGTAAGGATGAGAGAGAGAGAGAGAGAGAGAGAGAGAGAGAGAGAGAGAGAGAGAGAACCATGGTAACATGGGCGAAACCACACTAAGGGCTACAATGGGTTATAGCCCAGTGTGGTTTTTTAAGGAAAAAAATATAAAACCTATATATTTAACTTGTTTTCAATATTAGCCTAGTTATTAAGGTACAAAGAGGTGCAGCTACACCTCCCCTCACTGGAAAAATCATTGTAGGTGCTTCAAATTGCCCATTTGCTTAGCTGGCGGTGGTGCACTCCAGGTGTATAGATTTCCTTATTTCCATTTTCAGCATTCAACTAAATGTCTTTGTCCTTTTACTTTCAATTATTTTTATATTACTCCATTATTTAAGTTTACAATATAAATAAGGAAGTACCCCCCATTTGGATTCAAATAAAAATACTAGAAAATAAAATTCCCACCAAATCAGAAAATGAAAAATCAGTTTTAGTGCAAAATGCTATTTAGGCTAAAAATGATGGCTCATTAAGTTAATATATATTTCATACTAAAATCCCATAAAATCAAGTTTTCTTATTTGATGTGTAAGGAATAAAAGCCGCCAAAAATTATCTTGAGAAAATGATTCTTCCGAAAAACCATTTTTCATACTTAGTCAATATTTTTACAAAACAATTTTTCATGTATTATATGAATGCATGAAGGGACCTAAGGTAAATCTAGGTAAAAAGCCTTAGATGTTCAATCCACAAAGAGTTCTTAACCTTTCAAAATTGCACATCCGCTAAAAAATTCCTGGGTCCGCCAGTGAGCCCACTATATATTAACTTATTAAAGCCCTAAAAAATCTTTTTTTTTTTTAATAATAAATTTAGTTGGAGGGTAGCAATAAAAATACACATTAAAATAGGTTCGCTTTCAGTTATGTTATTGAACATATATTCATTTTGATCATATGTGTCTTTCAGTTGCATTTTATATGTATTTGTTTTTGGTTTTTGATAAAGAGCGATAGTATTTTATTGATAAGAGGAACATAAACAAGTACAAAGCCACTATGGTGTTAAACCATATTTGGTTTATGTTAAAGCTTATTGAAAATAGTCTATGGAGCTATGTACTAGTGTGGTTTATATGATTTAATATTTACTTTTATTTTTAGAAAGACTAAGTACCAAAAAAAATAATCATTAAATTTTAAGCTAATAACTTTAGGTAGCCCATCCATTGAAAAATTCATGGTTCCGCCCTTGGTGCCATCCTCCCCAGACCCATCATTGGATAAGATCCCATCCTCATGACAAGAGGTGTACACATTAGCTAGAGGACTACGTACGAGAGCCAATGTTCGAGTTGGATGACTATGTGATGCATTTAAAATGACCATTTTGCCCATAAATTCTCATAAAATGTAACAAATATGACAACAGAAATAATGGTACTAACGAAAGTAGAGTGGGGGGACTACAACACCCATTTTCCGAATCCAATGACCAAATGCGAATCGAAAGAAGTTTGAACTATTGCTCTTAAAAAGTTAAAAACCCTATATAAGATATAAATAAATAATTTTTTTAATAAAATATGAAATTTTAAGCTGGCAGGTCCAACGGTGGTAGATCCATCCAGCTCGAAAATTCGTGCTATGCTTAATTTGGCCCGTCCAAAATCGAGTAATGGTGTGCTGGAAACCTCTTTAAATGGGCCGGGCTCGCGCCATATTCAAATCGGCCGGCCCATTGTACACACCTCCAGTTGCGCGCAATATCTTTGTTTTTTTAAAAAATACTGAGCGTGACCCAACCTCATCAAAAGGTCGAGATTTATAACTTTAAAAACGAGCAGTGCGGAGGAGTTTTATAGGAAATAAGCTGAAAAACCAAGTGAGGACTAGCGAATAACATAATTCAGGGGTCGTTTATATATATGACCCGTTCAGACGCTGAAAATCGGAGCCAGAGGAATAATGCATGGCGATTTCCCTTCCCTTCCCTCCCTCTCCATCTCTGAACAATAGCTAGCGAGAACCCTAACCCCAATCGCTCAAGCTGGTTCAGAAGGGGGATCTGAACCAAAAGCAAATTTTGGAATGAGAAGCAAAATTTCGATAAAACTTTTGAAGTTGGGATAAAATGGAGACTGTAAGTTGAGCCACTGATTAGCAATCATATTCACAAGGATGGGAAGGAGGTGTAGGGTTTGGTGGCCAAAGCAACTCTCATTGAGCACACCATCATCCTGCTCCAATTTCTTGCTGGGTTGGTTCATTTCGTCGTCTTCGTCTTCTCTTGACGTTGTCGTAGCTTTTGCCTGCACTGAACAAGCGATTTCTGATAAAAAATTAAGCATTCAGGTATATAATGTTCTTCAGTAATGAATGCTAATCAGATTTCAATGACTTGTAACTGCAATTTAGTTGGGTAGGTTTCAATTTGTTTCTTTATCATTGTATTTAGTGATTTTGGCATGCATTCATTTGTTGCTTATTTTGTATGGTTTGGGAAATTGCTTTATTGAAATTGTATGTGTTTTTCTTCTCACCAAAGAAAAGTATTTATTATTTTCAGGGAATCCTTCATGACACAAATGGAAGGATGCCTGTGTTACTCCAGGATAAGTCATTGTTGTGTATAGTGGGTCAATTTTTTAAGGTTCACTCCAAAGAAGATCAATATCATTCTTCTTGTTGTGGGTGCCACAATCTCAATGGATCACTAGAACAATGTAGGCAAACTTTTGTAGGAAGCAGTTATTGGATCCAGATGCTATGTGATCCTCAAGAACAAGTTGGAACAGAAATTAGTTGGATTCCTAAACTGCATCACATCCACTGGAATGGGCAAATGGTGTTTCCATGTGATATCCACGTATGTAAGTCATGAATGCTTCAATGGCATGCGTTGGGCTTATTTTTATTTTTATTTTTAAGTATGACATCTGTTTTGATTGATTAAAATCTTTTCTTCTCTTGATCAAATGTAGTTAATATTCTACGAGACCCCAGCCTATGGTGCTCACCATTTCTCATTACATCCTTGGAATTCATTTGATCAAGTGAATGCTCCTGAGAGAAAACCCAAGTGGGTTGATGAACTTCACCAGAAGCAGCCACTCCTTGACTTGGTAAGAGTTTTTGAGAAATTTTTTTGCATCAAGACTTACCTTTGTTGTTAATATTGCAATACGACTATTATTTTGTTTACATGCAGGATACGGTCATTCTGGCAATCAATAGCTCTGCTGCTGCTGACAAAGTTTTCGAAACATGCATGGGTCCCAAGAAATCTACTGTGTGCTTTTCCACAGTTTACATGTATTTTCTTCACACATTTGTCCTCCCCACTTCCTTTGCTTTTGATGTCCTGCTTTGCTCTGTAGTATTCAAATGGACTTTGTGTGGCATTTCAGGTTTCTTGCCTTCACATGGCAACTATTTGCTGTGTCTGTGGCTTCATTGTCCATGTTATTCTATGTCATTGTTCAGTTTCTCTATAGGCTTCTGAAGTATGCATCAGATTCATGGGTATACATCATATCAGTAAAGGTATTCAGCAGTTCAAGGATAAATATCAGAATCCGTTGTTCTCAGATCTTGTATTGGCCAATCTTTCTTCAAGATAATGGCACAAGGTAATATGAAATTCTATGTTGAACACTGGAAATTTATCTGATTGATGAGTTGTGTTTAAAATGCCATTCAAAATAGCATTCTAATTATTGATGAAATTTACAAATGCAAATACAGAAATCTATGTTGAATACAGTTGAGTTGTCTAACTGATAAGTTGGGTTTCAAATGCCATTTCATTTAGCGTTCTATGTTGAATACTGGGAAGTTATATGACTCATAAGTTGGTTTTCAAATGCTATCAGATTTCACACCATTTTGATTTATGAGGAAGTTTTTCTCTGTAAACTTATGCATGTTAATAAAGTGTTAACATTTTATGATCTGTACTTTTGTAGGCTGGGTTTGCTTGACTACCATGATTGGCATTCACCTGATCTCTTTCTTTTCGTCCTTGTCTGCTTTGCCTTACATTTGACCCCAATTGACAGTTATCGTGATTGTGTTTCATCTTGTGTATATTTATTTCTTTTGTTGTGTCATCATTTTTTCTTTTTTGGTATTGCACTTTTATTTCTTTCATGAACAAACTGCAAAAAATTTCATCATCTTCTTCTTTATTTCAAAGGTCACTATCAAGTGTTGAATATGCGGAGAAAGCTGCATTGCATAAGCATTCCATGTGGTCAAGTTTAGCTGTTGATGTACTTCTGGGAAACTTGTTCGGTTTGGCACTGCTGTATCATGCAGAATCTGCTTGCATGTGGGTCCAGAAATTTGCCAGTGACATTACAAATGAGTTATTGCGCTCGGGTTGTGTGTGGTTAATGGGAGTTCCTGCAGGTTTTAAGTTAAACACGGAATTGGCAGGAGTTCTTGGGATGATTTCTCTAACTGCTATCCAGATTTGGTCTACCATTTGGATCTTTTTGGGGTTTCACTTCATTTATTTCATTAGAGGACTTGCTATATCAGGAATCATTTTTGGGGTGACTATACCTGCTGCTTTGATAAAAGACTTGATTGCACTAGCAACGTTACATGTGTCCACTCTTCACTGGTTGATATCACTTTTATATTCGACTCAGATACAGGCATTGGCAGCTTTGTGGCGCCTTTTCGGGTATTACTCTCGGATTTCTTGTTCTTGCTTTTTCAGTCTTTAAAACTTCTACACATGGCCAACCAAAAGCAAATGTACTTTGTTTGGTAATCCTATGCATGCGATAGGGTCATTTTTCTAACCGACCTATTCTCTATACCTTAATGTTTATTCAGCACCTGTTGGTTTGGTTGTTATGTATTTAATACATGTTCTGCGGTCAAATCACACTTTAAGTTGATGTAGTTTAGTCTGTTTTCTACCTAATTATGTGTAGTTAATAAAATTTCAATTGTACCCCTATAGTTTATTACGGTTACAATCAAGGACAAAACATCAATTCCGTCTAATAAATTGATGGAGTGGCAACCTGGAAACATAGGTATGTCAAAAGACATCTACGACCACATGTCTTTAAAATTATTAGACTAAGTTGATGTTTTTTCCTCAGTTGCAAATGAACCAAAATACAAGGGTACAATTGGAAAAATTTAGGTGTACAGGAATTGAAGTGTAAAAAAGAGGCTGAATACAGGGACTACATGTGTAATTTGATCTAGTTCTGCCAGTAGCCAATATTCCATTAAGGAGGCAAGTCCATCCATGATTGCTGTTATTGTGGAACTTCCTCATTGGTTTGACAGACTTTTTCTTTATTTCTCAAGCTAGTTGGGACTATGATTTTGTTTTTGCATTTTATTGTATAATTGTATTAGTTAATATATTTTAATGCCCATAATTTAATAGATATTTGAAACATGTAAGTGTGCCTTGAAGCATTGAGATGCTTAGTTTATAATGTGCTGGGACAAAGTTTACCATCGTGCTGCCAGTTGAATCAGTCCCACGACTATGTGACTTTTAAGTTTTTTATGCTTGTTAACTACTTCCTATGGTCTTTATGTTCTTTACACTGTCTGTAATTTATGCATATCCATCTAAGAATTAGTGTGCACTCAAAACTTCAGACACTTTATTAATATCACCTCTTGAGTCCCATAGCAGAATCATGTTCGTGTAAGTTGTACACCAACCGACCAAAAAAAGAAAGTAAATAAATGTACACCTGTACACCCATGCAAGACATGCTTGTCTATACAGTAGTGGAGATAATTTTGTCTCAAATTGGTTGATGCAAATTGCTGTTTTCTGAGAAAATCTTCTTTTCTTGTGCATGCGGCTACAATTCAATACCCTTTAGAATATATTCAATGGAATTTTCAAGGCATTTATTTTTTCTTTTCTTGAATGGCAAACTCCGATCAGAATTTTGATTATATATAATTGGGGAAGGTGCAAGTAAAATTTGTCCTTTATCCATGATTGTTTTTCTATTTTATAACATCTAATTGCTTGTGTACTTGCCGAATGCTCTCCAGGGGTCGAAAGTGGAATCCTCTTCGTCAGAGATTAGATAGCTATGACTATACTGTCAAGCAACACATCGTTGGATCTCTTCTGTTCACACCACTCCTGCTTCTATTACCGACAACTTCTGTTTTCTATATTTTCTTTACCATTATGAATACAACCATCAGCCTAATCTATATACTGATTGAAATCACTATATCTGTTATTCATGCCACGCCTTACATCAAAATTTTCCTTTGGTTGGTCATGCCAAAAAGATTTCCCTCTGGGATATGGTTTGAAATTGTGTCTGTTTGGAGTGATTGCATTTATTCACATGAGGATATTAGTTCACCAGCAGATAAATTGCAGAGTGAAAAGGGCCTAACTGGAGAGAGAGCTTCTGTTGTGGTTTCATTTCTTCATAGCAACTTCTTGACTGTAGGTGAGACCTCAATTCTTTTATTTAGTGAATTAGTGATGTTTCATTGGATTGCATCTGAAGAAAGCATCATATGTCAACTACTTGGGCTTGGATTTTGAAATAACTCACCATTTATAAGTCTATCAGGAGTCAGGACCACACATAACATTATTAGCTTTGGCTTTAAAACTTTGATAATTTTGAGTGTAAAGTTGTGAGGCTCTGTTTACGTGTGTGTGCGCATGTGCTGTAGCATTGATCTTTGATAATTTGAATGGTTAAAAGGAGTAGTCCAGCTAGCTCCAATGCAAGTTATAATATATGCTGATTTTGTTTTAAAAGCTTTAAGGTAACTCATATGCATATGCATGCATATTCATGATAATAGCTGAAAGATGCATCTCTACTGTTGAAGTGGAGAAGTACTTATTTATGTCTGGTATTTGTTCTGCCAACTGTTATTAATGGGGCATGCATATCAGGACAAATAGTCATGCCTCACTACAACAAGATTCTTTCTGGGAAACCTCGGACATTGGTTGCTACAGCAGCTTATGGAGTCCTTACTGGCAGACGGTGAGTTGAAATTTGAATATAGTTTTGATGGTTATTTTGTGGATATTTCAATTTTTTAACTTTTAAAATTGGTTCCAGGATTCCATCTACAATTGGGACTGATCTTCCAATATTTCCATGGATGCTAATCTCCTACAAAGAGTATTGGCGGCTCTGCCCTGATTCAATTCTTGCCTGCTACAGAAGATGACTAGAGATTTTTTTAATTTTTTATATATTTTTTTTTACAACTAATTGCATTCTTCATTTAACCTAGCTAGCGATACTCTCTCTCTCTCTCTCTCTCTCTCTCATGTAACCACTCTTGCTGCCCATTGATTGCTTCTAGGACCGTTCAGGCTACACACCTGATTCAATTTTGAAAGGATTTGTAGGATGGGTTTTATGTAAAGAAAAAGTAGGTTATTTTTTCAGCTTATTAAACTCAGTTTAAGTGTTAAATCTAGAATGTCTGCTTGAATTGTTGTTAGCTACTTGTTGCAGCTGCCCTCAGTTAAAGCCGACCCGACCTCTATTACCTGCGTTGCTTAGAAACATGAGAACGAATTCTAGAGCAAACACGTTTGGATTTAAACTAGCTGTATTATAATTTTCAATTCAGGTTAATTCTAGCAATGCACAGCAAAGAAGATATAACAAATCAGGTACTTAGAATTAACCAAGAAACAAGTTTACCAACAAAAGATAAACTGCTATAATAATTTTCCAAGCTGCTAAATTCAGAAACAAAGTTGACCAACAATTTAGAAAGCAAAACGGAATCACCAACTCTGATGAATTGGGGAGATTTGACAGAATATTGGGTGGATCCAAATCCCTTTAAAATCAGGGCTCTTGGTCTTGGATGAGGAGGATTGTTCAGCAGACACAATGCTCCCATTCTCATTGAAAACAACACGGTCTTGGCCATCCAACACCCGGATTTGTGTTCCACAAGTAGAAATTGAAACATCCCTTCCCATCCCCAGCTGCTGCTTCACATTCTTTTTGTCCAAATAACCCATTTCATCTCTCAATGATACAATTTCATCTTCAGCTGGTGGTGGTGCTGAAACAGCCGAAACAGGAAGAATGGAAAAGCACTGCCACTGTAGGTTGCTGGCAGCAGTGACAGCAACCTGGATCAACCTGTCTCCTCCGCAGGCGAAAAAATAGAATTCTCCATTGTGAAAAGCACCACATTCAATTCTGTTAACTGGCCATGGGGTGAAATTGCGCTGGTGTCGGATCCATTCATTGCCTCCGCGATGAAGAACATTCAGCTCCAGTTCTAAATCATTGATACGGCTAATGACAGAAACAATGCAATCTTGACAAGTGGGAGGGGATGAAAATGCTGCAACATGCTCACATAGTTGTGAGGCTGGCAACTTTGGAAGGTCGATTTTCGCACGAGAGAAGGGGCAAAAGAAGAAGATTGAGCCGCATGATGGCTTGAAAAGAAGTAGCCATCCTTGGTTTGATGCAAGGCAAGTTGCTCCTTTTAGTTCTGGAATATTACTGATAGTGTACGTTTTACCACTTTCACAGATTAGCAATTGGCATTGATCAGAATGTTCCTCGTACAGTAAAAACCAGGGTTCATATGAAGATTCATTCTGAGCTGAAGCTGTTGAAGAAGCAGAGTTCCAAGCCTTGCAGACACTGCGGAAACTCAGAAGATCGATTAGGCTTAGACCATCTGCTATTTTTGACAACAGTTCAGGAGGAAGAAGATCGAACAAGGGCAGCGGGGGACGGCTTTCCATGCACACTTTTTTCCTCATTTGCTCCTCAGAAGATCACCTTTGGCGCTGCATATCAAAATGGAACAAAAAACACAGATGGAGGCAACCACATATTACTATTCTTATATACCAAACAACAATATCTCATGCATTTATATTAAATGAACATATAACATTGCATATGTCTACTGTCTACACATACATATCAGTCTTAGTCCCCTTCTATAGGCACACCTTCTTCATTCGTAGATTATCCTTGCAAAAGCTTGACAAATTGAAAACTTTAAGGCATCTAGTTGCAGAGGAATACCGTGTTTCAAGAAAAAGACTAAAATAACAACCATCTAATTGAGTGATCAAATAATTTTGCATTTAAGTGATTTTTTTGTAGAGATGGTGTTTGAGAGAACATCTAAAAACTAACGGTTCAGATCAGGGAAATATAATGCGTGATGGTCAGGATCCCTCAATTGAAGCTCACTATAGCTATATATATACGTATAACATAATCATGGAAAGTTCGGAAAGAGAAAAAAAAAAAAAACCCAACAACAATAAATCAACAGCTTCCAAACTCTATGTTTTGGCACACAAAAAATAAAAAATAAAAAGAAGAAGAAGCAAGAGATGGATGAAATATACTTACACCTGAGAACTAGTTGAACAAAAATGGAGTCACCGGAACGACACAGAGCAAATTTTGTGCTTATTTCGATCGAAAAACGTTGTATATATTTCTGCCTCTAAGAGCTTCTGTTAAGAGTGTTTTGTATGAAAAAGAAAATATATTATAAGTAGTGTTTACGGTTTAACATGAAATATTCAAATAGAATTGGGTGTTCTAATTTCAGTCAATCACAATAGCTATTTTACTCCAATATGAAATCCTAAATTCGACCAAATTACTCACTCCATCAACTATATCGTTTGAATTTCTATTAAATTGATAACTTCACTTTTATTGCCTACGTAATTTGACAACAATACCATAACCCGCAACTTCGCCATTTGATTTTCTATTAAATTGATGACGTCGCTTTTAATCCTATAAATAAATATGATCCACTTTAAAAAATTTATTCCCAAGTCAACATCGTGGCCGCATCCCTCATCCATTTTTTTGGTGAAATAAGGGAAATCCCTAGAAAACAACTAAACCCCGCACATGAGTCGAGGCCTAGCAAGACCAAGTAAGTCATCCATCAACAAATAGCTAACCCAAACAGGAGCCTCATCAAAGAAGCAAATTCTCAAGTCCAGATTATAACTCCAAATTGCCAAACAATCCGCAACACAATTCTTTTCCCTGTAAATGTGGACAAGATGACAATTTCCAATTTGTCTCACGAGATCACAACAACTATGCACCAAAGCAGCATCCATTTCAATAGCAAGGTTAGTGACACCTTTCTCAACAGCAAGCTTTAGACCAAAATATAGGCCCCAAACCTC